>JAQGAO010004752.1:0-14612 GCA_034697705.1 Ommatoiulus sabulosus
TTGTAAATACATGTTAATAAACCTCGCATATAACCCACGTATTTTCTCTGCCTTCGTCCATTACCGAAAACACTAAACATCTAAGAAAAGTTGTTACTCAAACAATGTAAGGAAAGCTTTGGAAATTATTCAGAAATGTGCGTTATGAGGGCAAAGGTAATTCCTTGCTTCAGAAAATAACTGTAGCAAAATTTGGACAAGATGTAGGAGATTCTGGTGTTATTTTGTGTAATTATGAACATGCACTTCACAAGTGAAATAACTTCATATGAACTACTTATTTTAGCAAACTATTCCTAAGGTGCAGGGTACGAAAATTGTTAATGGAGGTAAGATTTTGTCATAATTTCTAAAAAAGAAAAATTGTTCCATGCTCCCTATGTCGTTCCCATATTTTCATTTGTGACATTTCCCGTTTTTTTTTCGTAAAATAAATTTGAAAAAAGATTCCATTGGCGATGGACACCTTGGTCACGAAAAATGTTACGAAAATTTAAAAAAAATTAAGTTCCCTAGGGGACAACTTAGAGATTGCATGACAATTTTTCTTTTTATATAAATTATGAATATTATGGGCAGGATTGACGCCATAAATATAATTAGGCCTACTAATAACATTTGAAGACTTCACCTAATACGACTTACAACCACTCATAGCAGAACGGAATAGGACACATGAAGGCTGAAATAGACAAAAGGAGGGGGAAGGGGTGTTGTGTCCGATTTAGAGTCGTAGGCCTAGCATAAGCATGAAAACAAATTAGGAAAACCTCCAAAGTCAGGACAGCCTCACCTTGGTCTACTGAACTTGAGACTGAGCATTTTACCATTCAGCTAACACATTAATTGTCGTCATAATTACAGGTCTAGGATTTTAATAGAAGCGCAATTTCTGTTTTACCATTATAGACCGATCACAAGTACATCTTCTGGTCACCATTCTATAAATGATGCATTGCTATGATTGCGTAGATGGTGTTTGGAATCTGCAAGGCGTCTATTAAGTAAATAAGGAGGGGTTAAAGAATTGAACATTTACAATACATGATATGTCATAAAACTATTTGCTAGCCTTCTGTGCATTGCATCATGATGCAGTGCCACCTCCATGAAACACGTGGATTGATTGAAGGTGGACAACACTTTAATCGTAAATTCAAAGTACACTACAACTATTCTGAATAACTTGATAAATCTGTGTTTTCCATCTTAACATCTGGAATTATCAACAACATTAAACTATGACAGAAATGTCAATATTTAAAGAGTATGACGAATATTGACTATATTCGGTAAATAACAAAGAAACATTCAAAATATTGCATTGAAAGGCAGGATGGAGAATTGAAGGCAAAATAATGCTTAACACTGGCAGTCATGTAATAGTAAATTGCTGGACGCATTTCCAGCTAGTCATGTAACAGGTTATCCATTTAGAAGAAAAATAGAAAAAAAATGCCAAGCAAATTTTGGAAAAATATAATTGATCAGTGATACACGTGACAGCATAAGTTAAATTTTACTCTATGCTTTTTCTTGGGTCTCTACACCACCACCCTCAGTAAAAAAAAGATAAATTATGCACAGAAACTGGGTTACATTATAATGTTGGTTAGTTATTAATACAGGCTAGTACAAGCCCGGTTATTACCTTAGTTTCTAATTAGACTTCACGGATGTAGTTATAACCCATTCACAAATATGCACAATGTTAATGCACTAAGGGGACTCAGCCCCTTCTGGCATGAAACACATAGTAGGTGTAAGTGCTAAGAAATTGAAATTCTTCTAGCAATATTCGAATCTATATATATATATAGTAAACCTTTTAATCTCTTATAGGAAGGTAATGAAACGTGTACTTCCTGGATTCTATACCCGAAATCGCTGGTTTTTAATTATTTAATAAAATATATATATTTTAATTTTCATTCTCTGCCTGTAAACATCATAATCTGTAAAATTCACTAATAAAATCTGTTCTCTGACATATTCAAACGCGCCCATAAGATGTCCGAAATTTTTGGGAGTAGGCAATTTGTCCTGTACAATTGCATTCAAGAAATCTGTAACATTTTTGAAAAATACGTTGTGGACAAATCTGCAAATTGAGATATCTGTTGAAACAATTCTTGAACTTGTATTTGAATATTAAAATAATTGCTTCTTAGTGTTTTTTAACATTCTGCAACTCAATATTATTGACAGATTCATGTCAATAATTTTAAAAAAACTGTTGAATTGTATTTAAAAACTTAATTCCATATTGAATTTAACAAGAAAATGTGTTTTCTGTCCAATTTGTTCATTCCAATTGATAGGCACACAAAATAAAAAGAAAATGAAAAAAATGTTGGGCATACATATTTTATAAAGCAAATAATTTTCTTAACAATCCACTATCAAAAAATATATGAAAATATATACTGAACCTTAATTTTAAAAGAAAAATAATCTGCAAACTCAGTTTTAGACTGAAAACGTTACAGTGTTTAAGAGAACCAATTGCCGCAACCTGTTTTGGCGATTTGGAAGGATTCACAGATCATGGGGAAAGGAGATTACTGGTAGGACAGTTAGTTGTATGTTGTGATAAAACTTAATGAGTTACAGTAATTTCGAAATTTGAACCCCCATTGCAGTGAATTTAAGTGTGCAAACTCTATGAGATTACTTGGCAGGTTCTTCCGTGATTTCCCTAGGCTCATGAGGGGCTGGCAGTTTGTCCCAGGTTGGTTCGACGTCCCAGATTTGTCTTGCATATTCAGCAATAGTGCGGTCGCTCGAGAACTTTCCAGAAGCAGCTATGTTCTTGATAGCAATTTTTGTCCATTCAGTTGGGTTCTGTATAAAAATAACGAGTATGCTTAAAATTATTTGAAATATGTAGAAAACAGGTAATGTTTCGAACTCAAAAGTAAAAAAACAGTAAGTTTGAATACAGGACTTGCAGAATAAAAACTGCTATTTGCAACATGAGATTTTTCGCTGAAATTTTAAAGTGATGCATGAATATTGCTCAACATTTTTTGAAACAGGTGTATGAAATTTGCACTAATGATATGCAGTATTTTTGAATTTTGTAAAACAATACAGTGTTAGATTAAACTGTGCTGAAAATACTAAATAATGCAAACAATTTCACACAAGTTCTGGGTAGTTGAAAAGGAATATGCAAATACTCAAGATGTGCCAAGATTTCTAAAATGACAGGAAAATGCTACAGTATTTACCCATGAAAACATGACACTGCATTTCTTAAATTTTCCATGGATTGCTATAAAATTCCGAGATGAGATTTTTCCAAATAGTAATTGAGGTTTCATTTTAATATACAGTAATTGCAACCATTTTTATTATTGTCTGCATTTTGTGAAACACTGTTGTCAATAACAAAGTTTTCCAAACTGCACAATTGTAAATTTTCAAGTTATGACAAACTTGCACTTCTAAAAATAAACCAAACATGAAGTTTTCTTCCATCTGATATTGCTTTGCATTTCCAGAAATGTGCCAAACCAAATATGAAATTCAAGCAACCAATTCAATTCAACTCAGTACCCTACAGTCAGGAAACAAATGCCATATGGTAGGGAGGTCTCACCAATTTTTAGGAAAATGCTCCTACGTCAGTTGCGATCGACTTTATGCATGATTGTTAAACTGAATTTGAAATAAATCTGAACTATTTTTAGGAAGATTATTCCATTGTCTAATCGCATGCAAGAAGAAGGACCAAAAGTACCACATGCAGTAACTACATGTATAACTGTTAAAGAAATAAATAATTAAAAACCTGACTTACCGTGTATAGCTTGCTGACTTTGTCTTGGCACTGAATGTAAGCTTCATAATCAGCCAGAAGATAAAACCTGTAATAAATAAGTAGAATTGTATATAGTTGGGATTTGCAAAATGTAAAATCTGCACAACATTCAGTTCTCCTTAAAAGTCCTGACAATTTGAATTCCTGTAAAATAATTTTTTAAAAACATTTAAATTTTCCCAACAACAAAATTCCCATACCTGTCATGGTTCAGAAGAACGTTGGCCACGTCCTTGAAAAGATTTACATCTTGTGGGCTGAAGAACCCATTTTGAATCTGATCAATGCACTGCTTCAATTCGGGGAGTCGGTTGTAATAATCATATGCATTGTATCTGCAAATGCATCCAGAATTTAGTGAGCAGACTATAAATACGGATTAACCCACATTAAGGCGAAACCTGTAAGCAAATACCCTTTTCTCTTCAATTCCTCGACATCATCCACTTTCATGCCAAAGATGAAGATATTGTCAGCTCCAACTTCCTCCAACATTTCAACATTGGCTCCATCCAAGGTACCAATGGTAAGGGCTCCATTCAACTAAAATTAAGGAAAATTAATGATTATTAATTGGCGATTGGTATGCCATTGATAATAACATTACACTTTTCTAAACACATTCCGACTCAAAACAAATTTTTGAACGTAGCCCTCGAGGTGGTCAAACTTTTCATTCAAACCCACCGAAAGAGCGTCTAGCTGCAGTAATTCAGATGCATATTACTGCCATTCTTTTGGATACAATTATACGTTGGAAGGGACCCCCAGAGAATAGATATAAGCTTTAGACGTCAAATTTAACAATGCACCTACCATGAACTTCATGTTTCCAGTGCCAGAAGCTTCTGTGCCTGCTGTTGAAATTTGTTCACTAAGATCGGCAGCTGGAATGATCTTTTCAGCTAGGGTAACACGATAATTCTCCAGGTAGATCACCTTTAGCTTGTCGCCAACAATAGGGTCATTGTTCACCAATCTGCCCACAGAGCAGATGAGACGAATGATTTTTTTGGCCATATGGTAACCGGGAGCAGCCTACAACCAAAAGAAAATTTTAAAGAATCCCTGCTCAAAAAACATGTCATTATAGCCCCTCTTTAAACCAGATAAGCTGTCTTCAAGGAGCAAAAATTTAACTGCAATTTTAACCAAAATGTAGCCTTACCTTGCCACCAATCATAATTGTCCTTGGTACAAATGGAGCATTGGGGTTCTTCTTGATGCGATTGTACAGAGTGATAATATGCAGGCAATTCAACAGTTGACGCTTGTATTCATGGATACGCTTTACTTGAATGTCGTACATGGAAGCCGGGTTGATGGAAACGCCATAATCTTGCTTAATAAGGTTGGCCAACTTCAGTTTGTTTTCCTGCTTCACGCCTTGAACAGCACGATTAAACCCTGGATCGCCACACAGTTTGTCAAGTTTACGCAACTCCTCCAAATGATTAATCCAGGTGTCTCCTATTTTCTATCATTGCAAGTGATCATATTAATTTAAGAAATCTCAAAATAACCATTCAATGCAAAAAATGTGGTTAGAAATTATTTCATAATGCCAAGACATTTCATGATTTTCCAATGAAAAAATCCTGCTCACGGATGAATTTAGGCTTTTTTAAAATAAAATTTTGATAAGTTATCATCATAGATCTTATGATATAATAAAAACCGCAAAAAAAAGTACAACAAGCATGTTAGCCAACGATCATGCATCTTTTGCAATATTTCTTGAATAAAAATACAAAGTGTTCATTAATTTTAACTTACCAGGAATGGGAGTTTACAAATAGAAAAAAAAATACCTCTGTGATGGTTTCTGCCAAACTGGGATTGCATAGCAGTAGCCAACGACGAGGAGTGATGCCATTTGTTTTGTTCTGGAATTTTTCTGGCATCATATCGTAGAAGTCTTTAAAGCTATTGCAAAAGATAAAAATTCCCTCATCATACTTAAGTTCCATAAAGACAAAATAAAATTAAATACAATTTTAATAACGATTAAAAACAGTTTGAACTTTATCATAATGCTCAATTTTAGACTAGCCACCATTAAATGTAAAGACTTGCTATGTAATTGACCGGAGCAAGCCACTTACATGTCATTCTTGATGATCTCAGAATGGATCGCAGCAACGCCATTCACGGCATGGGATCCAACAATCGAAAGGAAGGCCATGTTTACTCTTTTGTCACCTTCTTCTTCAATAAGTGACATGCGACGCATGCGGTCCATATCCCCAGGCCATTTGAATGACACTTGCTAAGATAAAAAAAAGTTTATTAACTACGAGAAAATCCATAGAAATATATACAATCAGTATATAGTCTCTGATAAAATGCAGGTATGCATGCAATATGGATTTCGAAAATTCCCATATCGATTTATTACCAAATTTATTTCAAAACACAAAGTTCCACTTTGCAGTTAAAGTTTTGAAACAAGTGCACACTTTTGAGAATAATACATCAAAGATCTCTTTTCTTTACAAATAGAACTGCAGCTTGTATACCTTTGATTATGGCCAAAAATAACATGCATCGATATAAAAATGAAAAAGTATGAATTCCAATTTTTTGATATTTTTTTTAATTCTGCAAAGATCAACTTTACTACTATCAAAAAAATGAAACACTTATTCAATAAAAGACTTATTTCAAGTTCGTTTTATTGTGATTCATTTTTTTCGAATATGAATCAGTTAAATATTCTTCAAAATGGTAAAATGTCACTTCTTAATCCCCCTGAAATCTTAGAAAACTACAATGCAAATAACACCACCATCATGTTTATTCTAGTTTTTCTTCAGTTTTAAATTTTACTCAAAAATATAAATGTGGAAAAGATCGAATAGCTTCTCCGCTGATATTTTACCATTTTCCTACTTGGAATCATTCCAGTTTTTAAACCCTTTCCAAAAAAACCTTAATTTGTCCCTTCCAAATGGGGAAATATTTTTAAACTGAGTTTAATTTTCTAGTTCATCCAATACACCTGTATTACTGTCTTCTCTTTAAAAAACAAAGTTAAATCTACAAATTAAACTGGGACTTATATTGTTTTTAACTTGGAAAATTTGCTTTTTAAGACTGCAATTTCATTTTCCTGGAATTTTTCAGGTGCAAAAATGACGAGGAATAAAATGAATTTTGACCAGATATTTTTCTTCATGGCATGCATTCATTGGCAAATCTGCAAAATGAACAAAATATCAAACCTGAAGATGGTGATGATTGATGTCATAAATTATCTGCAAGTGCCTTGGCAAGATGTGCTGCAGCATTGAAGTTGGCCAGCGCTCTAATGCCTCTGGTAGAACAGTGTGGTTGGTATAAGCGCACGTTTTGATGGTGATTTCCAGAGCTTTTTCAAAGGGTAGACCTTCCACATCAATCAAAATGCGTATAAGCTCAGGGATGGCCAATGATGGATGAGTATCATTTAACTGAATTGCCACCTACAAGCAAAAAACAGGTATTAAAAACGTCCAAGAGTATCTTCATGGTTCCTTACTTTTGAATATTATTGCAATACAAACAAAGTAATTAAAAAAATGGAGTAAGAAATTGTAAGAGGATTAATAAATAAAAATACTTGATATTTTAAATTAGAATTTTCATATTAGATACACTGTACAGAGATACAAATATATAAACTAGATGATGTTTTTATTGACGTAAAAATTACCTTTTCTGGAAACTGATCGAATGATTTTCTAATGGGATCGCGACAGCCAAACTTTGAAGATTTGAATCGTCGGATGATATCTTGGAGTGTGGCAGCCACCAAGAAATATTCTTGTTTCAGGCGAAGCTCTTTGCCTTCAAAGAACTGGAAAACATACATTTTTTTGATCACATAGGGAACTTATTTCGCCTAATGTAGTGCAAAGACTAGACTTTAACTGGTAGGATATAATTTTGTAAGAAAAATTGCAGCGATTGTATGCTTGTCCAACTAGCTTGGTGAGATTTTCAAAATTTCTACAATTTTATGAAAGGTCATTAAATTATTTTATATTTTGTGTAATGTTACTTCTGTCATGCACATCGGTTAATGTCCTGACAACACAAGATAAAAAGCAAAATATGATTTTATACTTACATTATCGTTGGGGTAGAGTACACGAGAAATGTTCTCGGCATAATTACGATCAAGGACTGCTTGGATGTAATCGCCATCATTGACTGAAAAATTAAAAATGTTTTATAGAGCAATCTTACATGAAAATTTGTACTTGTAATCAAAAAATCATATCTTGGTTTAATTTCAAATGCAGGTATATTCAATTTATTGTTTCGAATAGCTTTGTAATTAATAATTTTCAAGTAAATTTAAAATCTCAATTTTGTATGCTGAATATACATGTACAGTATGTGCGAAAAAACATTATTCTTTATAGCATCTTGAAGCTGAAAAAAAATCCAAAACAACCCCAAACAAACAAAAAAAATGCAGGAATCATATTTCAACTCACAGAATTTCAAATCGAAGCTGTTTGGTGACTTTGCAGACCAAAGTCTCATGGTGTTCACAACGTTATTACCATAGCCAGGCACTGGGCTGTCGAAAGGCATGGCAAACACTGTCTGAAAATTCAATCGTCAAGATAAATTATAAAGAAAAACCTGTTTTTTGAAAAAAGCCAACCCCAAACCCCGCACATTTATAATATAAAAACTAGATCAGGTAAAGCATCACCGCAAATCATACAATTCAAATAATTCTTCGGCAAAATAACAAAACACGTCAGTCAACTGTAGATGCAGGCTGCAAAATTAAGACTTGATGGTTATTTGCATTTCCCATGCTAGGTACAATTTATGAGAGTGAAATCTGGGTCTAAACACTAGGAATAGGAGGTAAGCAAACCGCTAAATTCTAGCTAATCTCCAATGAAGCCAAGAAAAATTATTTGTGACAATAACTTGTCTCTGAGCAAACCTGAATTGAGGCGCAACCTTTTTTTCTGTTAGGTTGCATATAAATTAAATAAATTGTCAAGAATATTTGTAGCATTCTTTAAACAAAGCCATTTCTGTTTTCAAATTAAAAATAGATGAAAAATAATGCAATTGTCCCTGCAATTTACTGAGAAATTAAACATCCACATTTTTAATTTGTCAACATAACATGCAATGGAAGACATGTGCTAAAAATATGATGTCAAATCACACGGTTTCACGTTATATTCTTAACATCATCGAGTATATCATATCACTTGTAATGATCCAAGAATTCATCCACAATGATGGCAATGACAATGATGCAATTATTAGGGGATAGACTTTGGGTCAATGCGAAGTTAAATCAGATGTAAATACTCCATTTTCACCATGGATGAAAATGTTAATTTTTCTTGGCTTAACAATGGTTTTTTCAAACTGAGATGTGCACGTGCTCATCAACACAAGCTGACACACTGGATTGCTTCCCTCCTACCTGATAATTGACCCACTTAGTCCCTTCTAGATGACCGTAGAATGGTATGGGAAGAAGAAATTCGGGACGCGGTATTTCCCAGGGATTGCCATAACGTAGCCAGTCGTCCGGCTGCTCCACCTGAACACCAAATGTGCACCAAATCAGTAACAAATAATAAAATATTGACTTCTACCTACCTGGGCGTCTACCCATCTGTAACCCTTATCGCCTTTCTCGACACGCCCATAGAAATTCACAGGAAGCATATACTCAGGTCGTGCTTTTTCCCAGGGGTTTCCGAATCGAAGCCATTCGTCGGGTTCTTCAACCTAACACACTGCACATTAGTACAAAAAATAGGAAAACAAAGAACCCGCCATAGATATTTGGATATGCAAAGCTCACTGTAACATTAACTAATTCAATATGCCAAGGATCAAAAAGATCTGAATCTTAGAACGTTCTGAATACTTTTTCCTGGGCGTACATGCACATATTTTTTACACTTCAGAATATAACCAAGAATGACAACAAAAAACATTCACAGCAGAAGACGAAGTTATTTTTTACAAAGAAATTGTGATGAAGATGAGTTTCTGAATTAAAAGCATTGAAGTAGTTTAGCTTGAAAAACAATCGGCAAATAATAAAAGTATGGAATTTTTCAACTAAAGACTTAGAAATGCTTGATAAATAGCGTGAGTGACCATTTCGAGAAATCTGGAATTTAGATATTCATTGAAATCTACATTAAGTAATTTATCTGAAACTAACTTTTTCTTATCCTGGCTTTACACAATTTAGTGCATGATCACTAATATTTAAACTGGATGATAAACCAAATATAAATGATTAAGCCTTAAATTATTATGGTTTGATTTTAAAGTCACTGTTTAAATAACGACCACTATCAAATATGAAATTAATGAAATAATTTGTAATCCTTTTTTTTTTTGCTTTATGTAAAGAATCTTAAAACAAAATATTAGTTCAAAACACTTTAAACACTTCAACGTCACATTTGCTGTTAATACTTTTTTTTGTAATCCAAAGTGCATTCGTAAAGCGTGAATCAATCATTCTCGCTGGAAGAATGCATTTCGGAAAAATAATGGTCATCTTGGTGGTCCTTTATTCTAAAAGCATATTGCATTTGGAAAAGCATTGCATTTTCCACATGGCCAGTTTTGCTTTTTTTTTCATCAAGTCGAGGAACAGGGTTCACCCAATGTTTTCTCCGACTTTTCCAGTATTTTAAACAAATTTCCTCAACCAATGACAATGCCAATCCTATCCACAATTTTGAAAAATCGACACAGGATAACATTCAATATTTTTCAAAATTTACTAATGCAACATTTTTTAAAGTTTTGATTTTTTTACAAAATTAGCATGAAATTTTTTTGGAAATTTGACAAACTTGCATTCGGAAAATGTAGAAAATGTTGTAAATTTTGCAAAATTTGTAAAAATTTGTGCTGGACAAGGTTGGGAATGCTGCAAATTTATCCTCGGAGTAGGTTGAACATTTTGCAAAAATTGTAAAAAGTTTGAAAATGGGCCCTGAGCTAACCACGTGGAAACATAATTCCGGATTGCAACAACAAGAATCCACTGAATTTCCATGACTTATTCAAAATAAGTCATTCTTCCCTGACTTTTTGCGATATTTTCAAGTTTCCCAACGTTCCAGGTCTGGAGGGAACCCTGAAACAAAGCACAAGGACAGTGCTATCCCTAGGGCTTATAGTTTGGCTCCCTTTGATACCAGTTGGACCAATGGCAGAAATTTTACTGGATGTCTAAATTGCGTTCTGCAGTACGGCTTTTAACTTGTGGAAAATGCACAGCCCCAAATAGTGAAATCTCCCTTTTGACCTTTACTTTGCCCATTTATATTCACTTTGTTTTATCCATGAAACTTTAATTTCCTAGACTGGTAAATCCAGCTTTCGGTCTACATCGACTGTCTGACTTTGCCTGAAGAAAGCTTGGGGACATCTAATTATATACACGTCCCATAGAAATGGGAGATTCCATTACCTGCTCCCCATTACGAATTCTCTGCGCAAAGATACCATATTCGTAACGAAGACCATAGCCATACGCTGCCATGCCAAGCGTTGCCATGGAATCCAAGAAGCACGCTGCGAGGCGGCCCAAGCCACCATTGCCCAAGCCAGCATCTTCTTCCAGGTCTTCCAGTTCCTCAATGTCTAGGCCGAGCTAAAATACATTTGGAGTAAATTCAGCCTGAAGACATTTATAACAATCAGACTTCAGGATTTAAAAATAATGCATTTAGCTGCAACAGCACCTGGTACATAGCCTCGTCACAGGCATTCTGAATGCCAAGGTTAATCATGGTGTTGCTGAGGGACCGTCCCATGTAGTATTCCAAAGACAAGTAGTACACTCTCTAAAAATAGACAAAAAAGATGCAATTTAGAACCAGAAAATAGGAATGCGGGTTGCTAACTCGGCGAATTACATTGTGGAGAACCTTGAGACATTTTCCTTTATTCACAAAGGCCTACAACGGCTCAATTTTATAAATCACCCAAAAATACATCCTGAGGTTATAATCCTTTCCCAAACAAAAAAAATTGCCCGTCAAAATCTTTTACCATTATTAGCATTGCAAGTTCGGCGTCACGTGAAAAGAAGAATATCTAAAAACTCCATTTCATATTTTTATTAAATGGTTTACAAAAATTATCATCTGTCCATAACGTAATGTAACTTTACCATTTTGGCTAAATGACTAGCAATCAAGACTATCACTAGGGTGAAATTAGAAATCCAATGAAACAGATGAAAACAAACTTCATTTCAACAATGATGTCAATTCTTTTGATGTTTTTCTTAAGCTATGTTCACATTAGAGGAAACTTTTGCAGGAACATAGAGGAACTGTTGCTGATTGCTGCCAGTTGTTTTCATAAGTTGTTTCACATAAATTGTTTACATTATTACCCAAGTTGTTAACATAAGTTTGTTTCCAGAAACAACTTGCAAAAAGTAGCAACAGAAAGTTTCTCTATTTTTGAAAGTGTGGACTTCCAATAACTTCAACACAATTTCAGCCTAAAAACTGCAATTAAACTTTCTTTACAAGTGCAATTACGAGTGGAAAAATATTTCCTCTCATTCCGCCATGAAAAAAGCAATATTTAATATTGCGTCCTTGGCAGCTTGTTCTGATTGTGGTGGCATTGAAATCAGTATATGTTAGCCGCTTGCGGCGAAAAGGGAATAACAAGAAAAGCACAAATTTATCTTGCAGCAAAGCAGACTACAAAGTGTGACTTTCAGGAATCCTATTTTAGTACAAGATAATGTGGCTGGATTGCAGATGCAATGAGATTTTTTGCTGTTGGTATTCTGTCTATTAATTCGATTGCAAATACCCAAACATAAGGTTTTTATCCCCTTGTGAATCCCTGTTGAGCATGTTGAGCATGCTCAACAGGGATTGCTCAACATCTTGAGATGTTGAGCAATGTATTTTCTGCCTCTGTTGCAGTTTGTTCTGAAGGAGATTGCACAAAATTAAGTCAAGTTATACGTGTGCCCCTTTACCGAGGAAATAGGTTGCTGCCTGCATTGAAGTTTAAAATAGTTTTTTTTCAAGTGCAATGCCAAAATGCGTCTGAGAGTCAGAGAGACAAACCAGTTGGATTGCAAAGATGATGAATGGCACTCGAATTCTGGTTTCTTGTTTTCCATCTGGTCTGGTTTCTTTTGGCAACAGGAAACCAAAGAGCGTCTAGGTGAAAGCCAATGCAAAATATCATGCCAAAACCTATAAAGCGGTTTATACCAAATTTTATTATTGAACTGGTGGCTCTGCAACAGGAAGTTGGCAGCATAGGCAGGAGTCGCAATTTGCTGTAATCATCAAATAAGCAATAACTCTCCTAGGCTGCCATCCTGTCAGGGACGTCTCATGTAATTTTGTACTGCAAGAAGGAAGATTTTGCAGCATTTTACTGTAAAAGAAACCTCATGGTTTATATTGCATGTTGCACAGAATGCATCAAAGATGGAGCTGAGACATAGAAATGTGTTTCTCTACAGCCATAGTATCCCATTCACGAAGGACAAACAACAGCAAAGAAATATCAAGTTGTTCTAGTAGGCCTAGATGTTGCACATAAAATCATTCTCATTACTTATTAAGAAAAATCGCTTAATAAAATATGTTCAGTAAAGACATTTGGTTTGCAACTTACGGCATCTATACGTCTATAAACTTCCACAAAAAAATGCCAACAGTATTTACAGTAATCTTGTCATTTTTAACTTCTACTAGCATAATTTAAGTTGTATTAAAAAATTCTAGAAAGCATTTGCAAAAAAGATGACCATATATTAGATAAACATTGGTCAAAATTAGTTAAAAGATGTATTGTTTATTTGCATATATAGTATAATTAATTAATTTAAAGACCCCCCTTCCCAGTAGCCACATGGGGCTTAGGCCTATGCTACCATAGTTTAATCAGCTGTAAGTTGTAATTCCTTGTGGCAATTTTCTGCTTCTGACTAACATTTCGCTGAATATAAGTGATTGATTGAATGGCTTCACATTATATTCATCATCTACATGTATTTTACGCATTCAAAATTAAACTTTGATATACAATTGTAGGTTGTTAATTAACTGTAATTTACATGCAGCTACACTTATCTGCTATCTTCACATTTTTAAGCAGTCGAATTGAAATTCGTGATGTGTATCAAACAAAATGCAGGTAGCCAGGTATACATGTACTTGCAAGTGGCAAAAAAGACATCATTGTGGCCTCTGAGCCTATAAATCAGCCTTCAGATTAAATTCATCGCTCGGTATAAATGTGGTGGGCAGCATCGGTCAATGTTTGCAGAAGCGTATGACTTGAATGGCATTGTGTCATAATCCATGACACCAAAAATAATACATTGCACAATGTTGACCTCCGTAAACATAAGGAAAAATCAGCAAGACTTGCCGTTACACACAATCATTATTAAATTTGCTCAAATGAGCAAACTAACTTGTTCAGATTATCGAGGTCGCACTGTATTTTACTCAAAATAGTGGAAAGTACAGATAGTAACCAATTATTTCATTCTAAAATGCAATAAGGTACATGTAAGTCGTTGAAGTTCTGCAGTAAATAGTTTAAAATAACAAATTTACCGTAAAAACTGAATTAAGCGCCGGGGCGCTTATGTGCAAATTCCGGGGAACCTCCCCGGCGATTAATAAAGGCAGGCGGGTATTGCAGGTCCGGCGCTTGTCTAAAATTATAATACCGGTAGCAGGTAAAAGGAGCATAAATGTCTGGATAGCCCCCTGAATTGGTGGTG
>JAQGAO010004753.1:0-14610 GCA_034697705.1 Ommatoiulus sabulosus
TGCACGTATGATTTTGCCTTAATACGTTCGAGTGGACAGGTGAGAAAACCTGCGAAGAAGGCATCGATCGCGGTGAAAAATTGGCATGAAAAAATGTTGAAATTTTGTATTCGGAAAATGTACAAAGTTTATCCTCGGAAAACGTGGAAAATGTTGCAATTTTGTCCTCGGAATACGTGGAAAATTTTTGCAAATTTGTACTCGGAAAATGTGAAAATGTTTCCAAATGGGCCCTGACTATACGTTGAATTTCTGACTTTTTTTTAAAAAAAAAGTCAGAAAAAAAGTCATTCTTCCCTGACTTCTCCCTGAATTTTCCAGACATTTTCAAGGTCCTTGACTTTTCCAGGTCTGGGGGAACCCTGTAAAAGATGCTGATCACTTTTAGGGATTCTGTATTCGAGTCACTTTGTCGGCATTACTTTTATTTAAAAGAAAATACGAGGGCATATTATCGTTTCATCGTATAGTTGACGTGGGATCATGGCCGTCATCTGGTTAGGACGCCCGGTTAGCGGTCAACTTATCACAGAACCGGAAATAGCGATCTTTCGTGCCCTTCGAACGATTCGATGGAAATCGCACAGGGCAACCTGTTGCTCTCGGCATGTGTCGCAACCCCTTCTCGGAGTTTAAAAGCGGGTGTGTAAGGTGTGGGAAATGGGCGAGGCGCCATTTCGAAGGGATTTGAAAACTGGAAATTTCAATTACCCATAATAATAATGCGGCAAGAAAAAAAGGGTTCCAACCATGCCAGACAGCCATTTCGCAAATTCCTCCTATCATCGACAGTTCGGGTCGGGAAGAATTTTCGACATATTCGTCCTTTTAAAAAAAAGATGACCGACGACGTCATGGGAAGATTGCAAGAGCACTATAGAAATAACCCACATACGTCATTCAAAGTCAAGTTAAGGATGGGTATGAGAGAATGCCCTTCGAGACAAGTGCTGCCACGAAGCATTTCCTCTGCGTGCATTTTATCAGAAGGTGTTGGAGGAAGTCTTATCCCTTCGCGATAAAAATAAATTTCCAAGAAGCGGGCAAACCTTCGCATTTACCAGGAAATTCCTGCCAATTCGCCCCCACCCTGAATTGCGATGCCGCTCTAAAGTGAGTGCCAGGGGCCACTCTCGTATTACCGTAGAACGAGTTTGGAGTAATGGATTTACAATTACTTAGATAAGGTTGACCTATGATGAGAGAAAAGGGACTGGTCAGGGTAGCACCGCTGGAGAGCGACAAAGAATGATCGGATCCTATAAACTGCTGTTTATTAACGTAGGTCGTTAATAAAGCCAAGGTCCTGCAATCCAGACCAAACGCTCGTATTTGCATAGAGGCGTAAAAAAAACCTGCGCAGTTCTGAATAAACATGCAACCACCGTCATCACGTGAACACGTGACAATCGAAGATGTTTGCACCGAGCAATTAAGGTGTCTGAGTGGTTAGCATTCTCGCCTCGCATTCGGTATAGACATTGGTTCGATTCCCGTGTCGGCTATCCTCGATTGTGGTTTCTCATGGTTTCCCACAATCCCTCCAGGCGAGTGCTGGGATTGTTCTTATTTTAAATCTGCCATAAGTCTTCCTATCCCATCCTCATCGTTAAGGTCCCAAATATGGGAAATATAACGTAATTGTGATGTTATATGGTCCATCATGACCATGACTGCCGAGTTTGACTTAATTTGCATAATGATCCCCCTTGCCAAATGGGGTAGGGTAAAGAATAGAATAGAGTCCTCGTGGGGTCGATCCTCTTACCCTATTTCACTTATCAAGTATTGTACGACACGTTCATTCTCGTTCAGATAGCGACATTCAAGATGTTCATTTTGATATTGGTGGAATTTCGTCTTTCGCATATTTCGAGATACGGTACATGTATTTCCAATTACAAAATTGTAGAAGCGACTATAGCCCATTTGAATTAACAATGCTCGAATTGAAAACCAATTTAAAAGCAGTCATGCGGCGAAGTTCCGTACTTCGACGACAATTTACGGAGTTGCGATTCAACCAAAAAATGGAAAGTGATGGGCATTTTGAACGTTTTTGACTTTTAAGCGGAATAAGGATTGCTCGAACAAAAGTCTAGCCTATATATAGATGCAGGTCTTAAATTTCTGCAACTGCTCATTTAAAATGGTATTCCAGGGAATGAAAATCCGAGAAACGTTTTTTAAAAATCGTCATTAAACGACCCATCATCCCAGGTACGGAATTCCAAGGTACCGTGAAATTTGGCGTTTCCGCGTTTAGCATGCAGCTAGCTCATCCTGGTCAGGTCAACATGTTCCGTTCACGCGCACTGCACGTGATTCTAATTAAAAACAAATTGCTGCTTACGAATGAACTGAACCTGCGAATCGCGAAGCCGAAACACGTTTTCTTAATGGGATGCGACTACGGTGCAAAAAGCATCGCTCGCACTTCCTTCCCCTTCGAAACATTTTCGTTTTTAAGCCTGGTGGGCATTCCTGCAACTTACGCCGAAATGGTGGTCGTCAGGGTTGATGACTCTTTGAGCATGCCAGCAATGCGCCTGCACCACGTTCTTACCCTCGCAACCTGGATTTTTTACGGTCGAATTTATGGCCCAAGAATGAATTTCTGTTCTCCAGTCCCGTGCGAAGCAGGCTTTGCAAGGCGAATGGCGTTTACTAGCTAGCTTCGATGGTATTTTATCAGGGGAAAAAAAATTCATTCATTAAACTATTTAACCGAGTTTAAACGGCGAAATTGTTGACTTCGCTGTTTGCCTTCGAAGTTGATAAAACGCTAGAAATTTAGCAGCGGATATTCATCGATGAGATGATAAGGGGAATTTTCATTCATGAAGTTTTCATTCAATTCAAGAAGTTTCAAAAACAGAGGCCCTACGTATACTAAACAATGGAAGGAAACTCGAGTTGATCATTTGTTCTCTTAATTTTCTCGGCCAACCCTTTGTTACGCGATTTAACTTTGAAAACTTACCAACTACAAATACTAAAACGCGGGTCATGTTCTGAAGTAAAATGCAACTTTATTGTTGGCACGCGAATCGGAAATTTTGAAACCATCGAACTTACAACGACGGAGATGCATACGGAGATGTATTTATTTTCAAATCATTCTGACGGGCGATTTATGCTACTGTACTTCATTTTACACGAAGTTGAAATTTGTCCACCGAACCATTGGAAATTCTCTGTATAACGTCTTCCCATCGGGGAAGCAAAGGTCAAAAGGCACGAAAACGTGAGACATCTCGAGAATTGCCGAAATGATGACTAAGAACCTCGACGAGATGCGTGTACTTATGAATGAATGAATGAAAATGACGACGATGAGCAATATCGTTTACATGTAGCTTCAGGTTGGGGGAAGGATGGAAGTTAACGAAATGTATCTCAAACATGACTCAAATTCTGAGAAAAGTGCCTTCCGTTGAAGCTGAGTCAGTGACATCCGTGTTTGCCAAAGGTCTTTCATTCATTTCGCTCGCTCGCTCTTCTTCTTCCATTTCGATCACGATTCACGAGCATGGCCAACGCCATCCAGATAATTCCCCCTTCCAGTTGGTTCGTTCCCCGCAGGAAGAGCATCGAGGTGGCAGACTCGGGAGGTAAAAATTAGCTCAAACAGTCTAGCAGGAATTGCGGCGAGAACAAGATGAAAAAGGTATCCAATTGGGCGTGGTGCCATACGGCAGAAAGCGAGCGAGCAGTGAACCGGCGAATCAGCTGGGTGCCACTCATTACGCAACAGCTGGCGTTGGGCGGCGGCCATGTTGGACCACCGACGACATTTTCTTTTGGATAATGAGCTTCCAAAACGTGTCCAATGCGACCTAAAGACTATACGATGCGTTCGCTCATGGGGTACACGTTTTTCACTTCGACATGAAGCGAGTGCTCTAATTTACCGAAGTAACGCTGCAATTGTTAATGTATTTCGCCGAAATTCGAGCTTGAGCCATGCCTAGCTCCCCGAGAAAATTCGTTTCACCTTTGACATTTCAGGTTCGTCAGTATCCGGTAGAGAAATGCATTGTTCCAGTTCAGCGATCTTATTGCATCAATTTGTCTCAAGATGGCCGCTCTGGTCGACTGTTCACGCATCGAGCATGGCGCTAGTTTATTTTGAAAAGTCTTGTTGGGATTATACACGTGTATTTTAACAGATGTTTACCTCTCATAAGTGTGATGCTGACGTTTGGCAATCACCACTCCTCGCGGGAATAAACCGATCAGTTAACTGGTTATGCTCGTGGCCAACATTACGCAATGGCTAAACCTAACGTATAGTAACATTCGACTCGTACTGTACAGTACGTTTTAAATTAGGTCACCTTGTCGTGGCGAGAACTGTGTCAAAAGCGCAATTTGTCTGGCTAGTCACCGATCGAGTGGTCAGCGGGCACCGCGCGTGGACGCGGTACTTCAATTAGGAAACGCAGAAGAGGTGTCAGTCACTAAATCGATAATTTTTGAAATAAAGAACCTCCGACTGAGCTCGAATCAAAGAGTGGTGTGTCAGCGTCCAGTACCTTGGAAATGACCATAAATAAAGGTTGAGAGGAAAAAAAACTCCGAAAGCATGGCTGCAGACGATAAATCCGCCGGTGTGAAGCATTCATTGTGGGGTCGCTTTTCCAGGCTCTTTCGAGTCGTAAATTTCAGCATTAAGGTAATCTTTTCTAGGGCGAAATTGGGCATTTCCTTATCAGCTTTAGTATAATTCGTCGGCCATAGTTTTTCGGTAATTTTCGCTAGCAATAAAGACGTAGCCTGTCAGAATAAATCTGTTGGTAAATATTTTTAAATTGCGAGCAGACATGCAAACGACACCCGGGCCAACAAAGGCGCGTCTCTTCAGTTTTTTATTGCCCCGTTCTTACTGCTATCAGCGATGTTAGATTAGACATTTTAATATAGGAGGTACGGGCCTTCGTAAAGCCACCCGTATCATTTTTAATGGCTCGCTTAGCACTTTCTACCGACGAACCCTTCTCGTTACGCGCATAAATTAAGCTATCCGTGGTAGCATTTTTTGCCCCTTTGACAGCCTGGGTTTTATTCGAACTTCAAGTATCGTAGACTGATATCAATCCAAAGCACACACGAGCGTACATGTATAAGATGATAGGGACAATGGACCATATATGTCAACTTTTAAAATACGCGAGAGAGGCTATATGGTACTATATGCAAATCTATAACTTTAAGGTAAACAGTAGTTGGTTAAGATTTGGTACAGCAAGGTTTTGGTTTAATTTTTTTTCGATGAGCAAGTGCGTACGTTGTTGTTGAAAGCATCGTTGGGAACGTGACCATCTCTGTGAACCAAATACAGTACATGTATAGGTGAAAAAGCTGCGAAACTTTAAAGCACGCGCATCGCTTCGAACGAAAGTTGGGTAATTTTGCAACAGGTTTTTAATTTCTATCGAAGCTGTTATGCCCTGTCATTCGAAATTTTTTCCATCTTTAAAATGCGTCGTAAAATTTCGGGGAGAAACACCCTGTACATTATATCCGAGTCACTGGAGTTCCCCAGCTGTCTCCACCAAAAACAGCGCGCATCTCCATTTCTATATATGTAATCCTAGACGTTCGACGCTTTTTTTCGCCAAAGCCTTTTTTAGACGTCTTAGGGACACAAAAAAGGTTATTTAAAGGGGGGTTATTTTAGTGGTCTAGACCCAACGAGCACATTTCACCCCAAAACATGTTTGTAAACTTTGCATCGCCTAGCTATGGCTCGGAGACGAAACATTTCTAACGTTAAAGCCGAGTGAGCATCTTCGAGAGAAAAAGATGAAGATTCTGATTTAAAACGACTGCTCAACGCAGGCGTTGAACTCGGTCCATTGTAGCGAGCGCCGCGCGATTAATGCGAAGCACAACCGCTTAAATTTTCAGCGAACTCACGAGACGTGCGTGAAATCTTATAACACTCTGCATGTATACAGAATGCTCGGCCATGGCCAGCTTGCGTTTCAAAATGGGTGAGCGCGTCATTGAAACTGCTTTTTAAGTTGCGTCACCACACTCCACTTGTATAATCTTCAACCAAATGAACACCAGGCCTGCGAATGATGAAACCTGCGAAGAACCCGCTTCAACAATGCTCTTCCATGCACATCATTCTGACCCGGATGACCCCGGGACCTCCGAACGGAGTAGCGGGATACTTTTTCCGAAGAGAAGACGTGCGATATTGCGATCGGCTCGAAATTTCGATCCAGAGAGGCCATCTTTCTTAACTGGCAGTGAGAAGGGTCTCAAAAATTGTTTTATTTAACGAAACTTGGCATATATATAGGGTTCGCCATTGGAGTTCGGATAATCGGGGCTGGAGTTGAGCTCGATGACAGCTGTGACGCGTATACGGCAGCGACGTGATTTTATGCTTAAAAAGTCGTCGTTTCAAGGAGTAGAATTTCAATCTTCAACGATGCTATTTGCGAAAGATTCATTCCAAAATATGGAGATTTTGCCATAAGAGTTCATGACTTTCGAAAGAGATTATGGATACGGAGGAAGAGGCAGGGGACAACCTCATAAATTAAATGACAGGAAGTAAACATAACGCTTCACTTCAGTCACCGCCAATTTACTAGTAGGTTGCCCGAGATATCTCTATTCGGAAATGTATATAACAAAAAAAAGCCAAGATTGTTTTTTCTCCTTCTATAACCGGGCGTTCGTTCATCGTTGCGCATTGCGGAATTGCTCATTCGAGACCATCGTCAGAAACGAAGCTCCTGATTAGACAACGTGGAGTGGCCAAATGCTGAAGATGGTGCAACGTTTCGACCGCAGCCTCGTAAACTGTTGTAAAGCGAAAAGTTACGACTACTAGGGCCGAAATAAATCTCGTAAATACGATTCGCGTTGATTAGCCGGCCGGCCGGGAACATTGATTATTCTGTTTAAGTTTGGAGTGCACACGCCGTCCGTTTTTCCCTGCGCGACTCGGTGCATTGCTCATCATTCATCGGCGAATGAAGGCCTTATAGCCGTGAGAAAATTGTAAATCTCGCCTAATCTCGCTTTGTCCATTGAAACCACGAGATGCCGCCGCACGCGAGTTCCCAGAAATGGCATGACGCAGCGGAGTTAAAGGGGGACAGGCCATTCATTCAGCGCTATTGTTTATTACGCGGGTCTTGCCATTTCACTCATCGTTGAGTCAAGCTTTATCCGCAATTTGCATGAAAACCCGTTCGTAAGTAACGCGTGTCATTCGTTGACGGGCAATGCAACGGAACTCAGCATGGTCACTGGGATTGCCCGGCAGATAGGACTCGAACAGCTTTTTAAATTTTTCATTTTTTTTAACCCATTAACTAATCGAATCGTTTTTCACGAGGTGAAAATAAAATAAGTTTTTATTTTTGATGCTGTACTATAGAACGGACAACATTGCGAAACAAAAGTTTTTTTTTTTTACACTTTTCCATAAGAAAAACCGTAAGAACTACACATGGGCAAAATTTTCGACTTTTGCAACGTGCCTTTTTTCGGCGGCATTTTTCGTCTGCTGCACACTTTCCCAGAGGAAACTTTGTAGCGTTGCAACTGACAGTTTTGTGCGACCCTGTAGACTATATGTTCGTTCTTCGTGCGCGACGTGGGAATGAATCACGTTTTGTTTTTTCAGCTCATGAAAAGGCGTTTACATGTAGTAGTTAATTCCCACGAAAATATAAGTCGAACTTGAATCCCACGCAAGTTTTGATCGTCGCGCGTACCTGTCGCTAGATGGAGACGACCGTGCGTGTCGTTTAATTGAAAAGCGCAAAGGTCTGCCAATAATAAAAAAAAATCCCCAAGCGGAGAAACGTTGCGTAATGCGTCCCACGCGTTCCCAAGGTAATTTGTCCGTCCTTTTGAGAATACGGCGTAGGCGCGCTGTTCAACTTTGAACTTTGACGCAACGACATCGCGCGAATGAAGGCTGCTTGGTTTTATCGGGACGCGTTTCGAGCGACAGGCCGTTGACGTCAGGGGCACGTGACGGTTCTAGCAACCTTTTTCTTTGTTTTTTTCGCGAGTCGAGAGCATCGTCGGTGGTCGAGACTAGCGAAAGGGTTAACGCGCTCGCCGCAACACCCGATTAGCGCTGGGTTCAAACACGGTCAGGGCCTCCTCCCATCCACTGCCTACGAACGTCTGCGTCGAAGCAAACCGCCACTTTCAAATATCAATTCAAATTCGGCGAAGTCCCGTTGCCTTTCGAAATGCGGGGAATCGGTTAAACGTCAGCGTTGGAAGACGCGTTTCTCGCTGATGGACGACGTTTAAAAATTTAAATACTCGGGCAGAAGTTTAGCGAATCGCACTCTGGTAGTCATTAAGTCGCCACGCTCTTTGGTTTAAGAAATTCGGTAGAGGCTCTTTGGTTTAAGAAATTCGGTAGAGTTCATCGCTGTTGTTAAACCAACGAATGCATTCCCTTTGGGACCATCCACAAAAGACGTCCGGCCAAGGGGGGTATGTGAAAATGGGACACAGGCGGACAGGGAGGGGGGTTCAAGGAAAGTGGACGTCCGGATGTCAACTTGTGCTTAAACTGCCCCTGTATGGAGTAAGAGTTCATTTTGGCCTTTTAAACCGTGTGGTTTGGTATTTTGTACGGTAAGGGGAAATTACCTGTTCCTTATAATATTTTGTAGGTTCAAAGGTAATATGATGGTAATATTTTCAAGGTAAAAATTTATAAAGAACATATTAAAAACTGCTTATGTAATCATCAAGCTGTTTTCAAAATTGGACGGGACATGTGGGGGGAGGGGGTCTAAACACCTGGAAAAAAACAGGACGTACTTTATGGATGATCCCTTTGTACACGTGACTTCGCGACTGTCAAAGTGCGATTCGCAAAAGCATCCATCATGTAAAAATGACTCCTGGTAGTACATGACCACAGTATACGAAAGACCAGTATGGTCACTCCGTGTCGGCACCTTTGATGTTCAAACGGCGAGTCCGACTGAAGCGTGCTACATTGGCTAAGAATATAGCAATCAAGTCTTATCGATAGTGATACTGTAGTCAAAGAATTACATGGGCGGTGGGATTCGAACCGATACAATATACGATTATCGATAGGATGTCTAAATCACTTTCTCTGTGTGGCGCTGCGAACTCATGGCTAGGTAAAAGTGGGCGGAGTCACCATACTGGTATTTCGTATGTTGCGGGTACATAGCATTTTGTACAGCGTGTCGTACTTTTCAGTTTTTCGCGTTTCTCGAGTTCGAAGAACGTTTAAATTTGATCGTTGATTTTAAAGTGTGAAAACCTGTTTCTGTAGCTTCGAATTTTTTTCTCAATCGTCATTTATTTAAATGGATGAAAAAATAAATCAAGTAGGAAATTATCCGCACATAATTTAGGCGCACTTCACCACTCGCACTTTCGCAGCCGTCAAGTGACCTGCGCTATAACGCTTGTGTTTGGTCGCGACAACGACCTTGGGATTTTTTAAAAAAAAAACTAATGCTAAATTCACAACCAAGCAAGTGAACACATAAACGGACGACACTCATGCGCAGATCAAATTTGCCAAAAATGCCAAACGTCATTTCTACATGTACGTGATTTTTATTTTTTGGCTGGCAAAAACGAAATGGTCGAGAGCTCTACTTTGTCGTAATAAATCGCATTCATTGTATAATCTATGGAAACATAAAATGATAACCGAATAAGTCAGTCCAAACCATAAAATAATACACGGGAGAAAACCGGTGAAATCGACACCAGGGAATGGTGTCAACTTGCGTCAACAGGGAGTAGAAATCTGCTCATTATGAGTGGGCAAAATTCTGCATGTTCGCTGAGTACCCTTGGTATATATTGTTTTTATTGTAAATTATTTAGTACTTCGGCCAACTCATAGACTCAATCACTACTGCACACAAACCCTCGCGTTGTCGTTGTTAATATTAGTATTATCAGTGCAAGCAGGTATAAATTCATCCTTGGAGGGCCAGGTCACGTGACGGTCGTGATTTGACCCCTAACGATAATTCTTCGCCCTCGTCCAGCGTTTGACGATCAAAGAACCAGTCCATTTCTCACAAGGACAATAGACGGGGGAGGGCAGAGGTGAAAGGCCACTCGGCTAGTCCAAATAAGAAGTTAAAACAACGCGCCAGTTGGGGCCCTCGGAGACAGAAGGGGAACGAAGGAGAAAGGCAAGAGGGAGACAGATAAAACGAGGATTTGGGACAGTCTCATTTCCAGTGACGAGGGGAATGTCACTCCTACTGTCAACACGTTGTCGACTCCCTAGACGCTCCTCGCACACGCACTTAACCCTAAGCTCACACAAAAAAAACCAAGAAAATCGAAATCCCAAAAGTGATACCTGCCATCTACAACATGGCAAAGGTAAGAAATAAGGTTCATTTCTAGCTACATGTATAGGTGCGTTTGGCGACTCACTGCGCAAATTTCGGGATGACGTTTTTAAAATGCCCTATTTGTTCATGCATCACAGAGTACATGTATTATGATTTTGAGAATAACTGAGCGATTAAAAAAATCCAAAATGCCATTCCGAGCTGATTGGATCACGGCAATCGTCGCCGGCGGATTAATCGGTAAATCCGCTAAATTCCACGTTCATTACATTTGATTGGTTGGGAGATGCAACTACGCGGGTTGGTCAAGGCGCGTACACGTAAACTAATTTTTTTTTTAAAAAAAGTTTTTGACAGGACTAAACCACAAGTAAATGTAGACTTCTTGGTGTTTAACTTGGTAAGAAACGTGTGCAAAATTAACCGAAAGTTAATCAAAGTTGGAAATTTGCTTCACTGGGTAACCGATAACTAGCACCCTAAAACCAAGTACTGTACAGTAGAACCTCTCTTATGTCAACCTCTAATACTGTATGTCAACTCTCTATTATGTCAACTCATCAGCACGTGGCTCCTGCCCACCAAACGGTGCGTTTTTTGGCTGACGCAGGTCTCAACCATAAGAAAATTAATTAAATGCATATAGGGTATGTACCTCGTTTGAGGCCTGTTCGTAGTAGTAGTCCAGCTATTTCAACTAAAAAATAAGGGATTTGGCTTTGACAAAAAAAAAATGCAAATGGTGAAACAGAAGAAGATTCATGAATTTTTAAAACCTGCCTAATAAAAGTGATATATATGTACATGTAATGTGATAAAATAACTTTGAATACTTAATTGACTCGTTTCCTATTTATTAAAATTAGTTTTCTATTGCTTGGAATTTCAACCTCCCTTATGTCAACTTTTCAATTATGTCAACCACCTCGATCTGGTCCCAATTAGATGGCATAAGAGAGGTTCTACTGTAATTGTAATGGTAGAACGTTTGAGCATTTACAGTAAAACATTGTAAAAGACACGTAATTGTTGAAACATTCTGTGCCAACGTTAATTCCATGTACTGTAACTTATTAATAGTGACCTTTGGACCCTAGGTTTTATGGTGAAAAATGTTTACCTTAGTTCACTCTAACACCAGGTTGAGTTTGTACCATGAATTCAAAAACACTCTGTATATTGCGTTAGTCAAATGCATTTTAAGAGACATTTTGAGATGCATTGACGAGAATACATTTTGCCACAAATCGATAACAATCTTTATAATATGTATTAATTATATTTAAAAATATATTTAAAAAGAACCAGAAGTAAAAAACTTATTACTCAAATACATTAGAGTTTTGGTTAAATTAAACAGATTGAATTGAATATTTTTAATAATTTATTCATCTCAGTGACAAATTATACAGAGGAAATTTCGATTTATACACATTTAAAGTAAAACCATGGTATTTATTTACTGATAATAGGGTACTGAGTTGAACTGAATTGAAACCTTAGTGAAGTTTGAGTTAGAAATGTTACATTACTGCTGTACTGTAAGTCCTGACTGTAACATGTTGTTTATTACCATTACACCAGTTAAAGTGCACTTGTCCAAAACTGACAATTTGGCGTTACCTGTTATTACCGGAACTTTAACAGAAGCTTTACGAATCATACTTTTAAAGTCACACGAAGTCGCACGTGTAAAAGAAGTGCATTTATTGATATGAAAATAGAGGTCACCTTGAGATAAACTGTATCACTCACTTAAAAACAGGGCATTTATTATCGGTACACAATAAAGAGAAATAAAAATTTCTATCATTTTTTTTTGCTGTTATTTTGAACAAAGCGACTATAGTCTTAAGTGAGAACAAGCAAGAATTTCCAGAACTATTGATAATCAATTTATTTGCAAAAACATATTGTCGGCAAGCTTTGAAATTAAAGATCTTAGCAGCTTATTAAGACGGAAATGAATTGTTGTATAAGTTGCACAACTCGACAAAAGCTCGTATAAAGGACTTTTTTACGAACATTTTTCAATAATAATTTTGTAATCGTTACTCGAAGGATCACTCGCAGTTCATGAACAAAGACCATTCAAAAAAGTATCAAAATTGTACCGAACAAAAAAGTGTTGTTTTTCGCAAAAAGAGGATAAAATTTCGAAATGTATTTTAAATGCGAAAGTGCCCCTTTCCAGTTCGCTTCAGAAATCAGATTTTTACTTTGGGGGTTTCGATTGATAGGTTTCCAAATAGATGAGACCGAAACAAATTGGAGCCCTATTTCCAACTTAAATTTTTTATGGAGGCTCTTACTCGCCACTGTTCTAGTTCTGCAGGTCTTAGGAAGGTCGCTCGGCTTTGGATTACTTATTCTTGGTCCAAACAGAAATGATGCCTCATTGTCAAATTTTGACGTGAAATGCAGCCATTTCATCCTCACCAGCTTCAGCATAATAGTCCTTATCTTCTATATGGACATGTGCTACACTGCAAAAAAAAAAGGTTCCAAAAGGGTTCAATGGGGGTATGACGTCATTTTTTTCGTAAAAGTTCTATATAGAACTAAAACTAAAAATGGCTGCTTTTTCATATGCTTTGAACTCCCAAAAAGGTTCAATCCGCAAAAGGGATTATTAACAGCCCCAAATTCTTAATTCCTCCATTGTCACCAAAGTGAACTAACTGGTTTTAATCGAAAAGGTAGTTCGAAAATAGGTCATTTGACCCTTACTCACCAGGCCAAGAATTAAGCATCCCTTTCCAAAACTGTCCCATAGCCCAGTGGTTAGCATGCCTGCCTGCCATGCCACTGGTCCTTGGTTCAAACCCCCCAACATCTAACAATTTTTCAACAGATATTCAAGCTACAGAGACAAGTTGGAACTTGTCACAGGTGATATAACAACAAGGAAAAAGCAGAATAATTGTAAGTAAAAATTAACAAAATGGCCGACTTCCATAAACGGTAAATTGGCCAGCTTCCGGTGAAGTCATACAAAATGGCGGACATCAGGTGACGTCGTCCAAAGTAGCTGATTTTTTTGCGATTTTTTAGCGATATAAAGGTTCAATAGATAGAACCTTTTGGGTTCCATATTGAACCTTTAAAAAGGTTCCATTATTGAACCTTTTTTTGGGTTCTATATAGAACCTAAAAAGGTTCTGCCTGTGTAGCAAGCGATTGAACCTTTAAAGGTTCCATAATGTATACCTTTTTTTTAAGAGTGTATGATAGGAGGAAAAGGTGGGAATAAGACACGAGGCGGCTGCCAATGTCATAAAGCGCGATTTAAACATGGATAACCTGCATTTATAATTTGCAATCAGCAGTTTTAAGCCGTTAGCTAAAAATATCTTTTAGTTGAGAACAAATGATTCAAATTGGACTACAGATCTGACATGAAATGGAATTTTGTTAATATAAAATGTACATACAGTTGACAAAAAACTATATGTAAACAGTATGAAAATTGCTGTTTTCATAAAAAATAAATGGTGTCGATTTTTAAGCTAATATGTAGTTTAGCGCACTTTTTGAAAATCATTAATGGGACAAAATCCATAACGATAAATTAAAATATTGTAATAGTACTCGCCTAGATTAAGGGTGGTCGAAAGTAAGCAAGGCGGTATGTATATCTGTTCGGAAAATATGAGATTTGAAAATCACGAAACAATGCATCTGCCGCCATGCTTCAATCTTAATGGCTACGGCGTTCCAAAATGGCGGACTTCTTGAGATTCTGAAAAGGGCGTATGTTACGTCGATTCTGATAGGTTGCCTGGAAAATTTAAAACCAGGGCACTTTTTGAAGTTAAACGAACAACACTTTGACGCAATGTTATCTTTCGTTGAGATTCGTTATCTACACGTGACAGAATTTATCCTCATATATATGCACTTGGTCAAACTTCACTTGCAAATTTCTTCAAATTAGGTCAGGTTAGGTTAGGTTAGGTCAGCAGGGGTGTGGGGCCGCAGGCCCCCACAGGGGGATCCAAGGATGGTCGGAGCCCCTATTTAGGTTAGCAAGAAATTGAAATAACATTAAAACATGGATTAATGTTAGGTTTTAATTTATTTATATATACCGTAAATACGGAATTAAGCGCCGGGGCGCTTATTTGCAAAATCCAGGAAACCCCCCCAGCGATTAATTGAGGTAGGCGGCTATTGCAGGTCCAGCGCTTGTTTAACATTGTAATAAAAGGAGCATACCGTAAATAATACTTACCGGGGTACCTCC
>JAQGAO010004754.1:0-14608 GCA_034697705.1 Ommatoiulus sabulosus
GCCCCCAATTTTTACTTCGCACAGGGCCCCCAAACCCCTAAGCACGGCCCTGCTTCCAGGAAACTAAAGAACATCAAGAACCTATTTTTTTTCTCGGAACTAAATTCCAACTACCCAAAAGGGGAGTTTCTTCACTGCAATTGGATAACAGAATGGATCGTTCTATATCCAGCCGATGAAGAAAAATTATTCAAATTAGTGAACTCAATGGCCAATAGATTGGCAAGAACAGTTACAAGCCCCAGTGATGGCAACCTTTTAAAACTGCAGGTATTTGTGTCCAGAGCAGAAAATGAAAAAATAAAAACACAATATGCTAAAGCTGTATCTTGGCTTGATAAAGCTGGCCAACATGCGAGGACTTTTTCGATTGATCAAATTGATAACGAAATTGCGATGCAAAGAGCAATTGTGCATCAGCTTTTTGGAAGCCACAAAGCAGCCATCAGAGAGTTTAAGAAACTACAATCAAGCTCGGAAGGCACAAGTTCAAACTGGCTTCAGTGTGCCATTTCAAAATCTCTACTTGCCTCTGGAAGATTCGAATCAGCGATTGAAGTACTTAAAGGCATGCCAACAAAAGTAGAAAATGAGTATTCTATGGAAATCACATTATGTGAGAAGGCCTCGATGTTGTCCAAGTTTCTTAGCGAGCAGACTGGATCCAAACCAATAGCAAAAGCACAAACCAAATGTCTTCTAACAAAAACATATCACATCGAACCAAAACGAGTATGTTCATTGACTGAGTTCCTCCTGCAGAGAGGTGAACATTACGACTTATCAGTTCTTGCAACGAAACCAGAAAGAGAATGGAAGCTTGAATTCCTCAAAAGTGAAATTTATGGTCGGCTAAAGGATGCTGGGGATCGATATCCAGAATTTCTCTATTCTTACAACAAGTTAAGAGCATTTATACAAAGCAACCACCAAGCAGCCGGATCTGACGTATGGAGGATGAAGCTCCAAGGCCTACTTGACGCCGTTGTCAAATGCCAAAGAGACGGACATATTTTGTCTGCAAACACATGCATTGATACCTTTTTGTTGCTAAGATTGAAAGACGACAGCGGACTAAATATTTTAACATCGTCCAAAAGTGATCATGACTTGATCGCTGCGCTTCATATACAATGGATAAAAGCAGAGTGCACAAGCAATAAACATCAGGAACCATCTGCAAAAGACCTTGAAGAATTTTGGGAAACAATCAAGAAAGGGCCATTGCAAAACAAGAATGTGGCCTTCTTGGAAAACTTTCTTCAAACGACGTTGAAAGCAAACACATTCGAGAAAATTGTAGCCTTCTTGAAATTTTGTCAAAGTCATGCATGGTGTGAATGAGCAAGAGATTAATTCATTAATGAGCCAAGCTGTCTTAGAAATCCAGGCCAAGGAGCTAAATCTGGAAGAAAAACAGAAGCACCTTGAGAGAAAGCTAGTATCCGACAAAATCAAAGAAGTTTTTGAAAACGATGAAAAACTTCAAAAATTGCAATACTATCTTCTCGGATTATTCGATCGAGGCGTGTCATCAAGTGAAGATCTTATGAAACTGTTACAATCTGTTAATAAGGACAATAAGGGGGTCAAAGCTCAAGCGCTTTTAGAAACGTTGTATGTTTTTACAACTTACCAGATGGAATCGAAACAGCCAGAAATAGCAAAAGAAATTCTAAACGTAGTCTGGAATTCGAAGGACACTAACAAATGGAAATTGAAACTCAACGATGTTTGTAATAGCAGTTTTAAAGCAGATAACTCAGCTAATAAACCAATCGATCAACTCATCAATGAGTTTCTGAATGACAACATGGCATCCTCAAAAGAAGTGAAGGACAATTTTAATGACCTAGAACGTTTAGTCAACGAAATCAATGATTATAAAATGTCGACAATTAAAGATCTTCCTTCAGAAAACTCCAAACCAATTAAAGAGTGGGAAACAAAAGAATTGCAACAATGGGCAGAAAAAGTAAAACAATTGGAAAAGGTAAAGTCCATCGATTACATGGTGGAATTGCTAGCAATTATGCAAAAAGCAGTAGAAATTACAAAAGGGTACCGTTTACGGGACGTTGGCCTGATGTCAGTAATCATGCTGCTAAAGTCAACAACAGGCTGTCTGGCAAAAATTGCAACGGGAGAAGGAAAATCTGCACTAGTTGCCACATTAGCTGCCATCAAAGTTCTTCAGGGCCAAAAGGTAGACATTGTCACGAGTTCACCTGTTCTCGCAGCTCGAGATGCAGAAGAATGGAGCCAATTTTATGAAACGTTTGGCATATCAACTGAAGGGAATAGTGGACGACAGACCAAAAGAGATGAACCAAAAACATGCTACACCAAGGATGTGGTGTATGGCGATGCATCAGCGTAATTCAGTTTGCTAGGAACAAGAGGAAAACGAGCATATAATGCAGTGATTGTCGATGAAGTAGACAGCATGTTCATTGATGGAAGCAACCATTCGACAAGACTAATTGAAAGCATGCCGGAAATGGAATACCTTGAGAACGTTTTTGCAAAAATATGGTATGAAATCCAAGCCTCTGGTTGTCTGGAAATTAATGACAAAACGTACCTTATTGACGAATCCATGGGTGACGCAACGAAAAATGGCCTCATCCAGTCCATTGCAAATATTTTGCCAGAAAAATACAAGCTTGAGTATAATGTCAACGATGAAGCTTCTCTAACTAGCAAAGCTGAAGTATTTGCTGAAAAAATGGCAGACACGGAATTGAAGGATCCGAAATGCAGGCAACACATCGACCATATTCTTCAAAACGAGAAAATCCTTACCCAGTTTAAACGTACTTAAAAATGGTTAAAAATTCGGATTCCATTTCCATCGACCTGAATATGGACAAAAAAGAAGAGAGCGAAGGCGCCACGAATAAAAAGGAGGAAGATGATGCTATAGTAATTCCTTCTCATTTACATGGAATGTTCCTGGCAAAAGTCGATGAATGGATTCAGTCTGCTCTACAAGCTCATTTCCTGTTAGAGGAAGACCGGGACTACGTAATCAAAAACAACGATGGAGTGAAGACCATCGTGCCAGTTGATTTTCAGAATACTGGAGTGACTGAAGAAAGCTGTGTTTGGGGAGAGGGCCTTCACCAATTTCTTCAGCTCAAGCACAAATTTAGAATCACACCAGAATACCTCGCGACGAATTATCTTTCAAATCTAACTTTTTTCAAAAAATATGAAACGATTTTCGGACTTACTGGTACACTTGGTGATGAGTGTGAACGGGATTTGCTAACTTCCTTATACAAACCAGTTTCAACACTAGACGTACCTACGTTCAAAACTAAACAGCTATTAGAATTAGCTCCTTTAGTTGCTCAAGACACTGACGAGTGGTTGAGCAACATTCTGTACTCTACATCTCTTGAAGTGAGGAACAACCGTGCCGTGTTGATAATTTGCAAGACGATTGAAGATGTTGGAATTGTGCACACGTATTTAGAGGACCACATTAAAAACGGCAAAGCGGCTTTTAAAATTTACTCCAGAAGCGACACAACAGAGGCTGAAAGCGTGAATGAAGAACTTGGTCCAGCAACAGTCATTGTCGCGACAAATCTTGCAGGAAGAGGCACCAACATAAAACTTACTAAAGAAGTTGTTAAAAACGGCGGCCTTCATGTTGTTATCTCGTTTCTCCCAACAAACTTAAGAGTCGAAGAACAAGCTGCAGGACGGGCAGCCAGAAGTGGTGAACCAGGCACATTCATGTTAATAATCAATGCCATGACAGATATGCAGGACTACACAGATGAATCGTCCTTTCAAATGGACCAGATAAAAGGTTATCGGAAGAAAAAAGAGCAAGATAGAGTCAACGACATCAGGGACAGATTAGTCAAAGAGATAGAAACGGAAGAAGAGTTATTCAAAAACTTCTGCACTTTAAAAAACAACCTATCCAAAAACGCAGGCACCAGCCATCACATTTTAAATGGGATTGCTGAGAGATGGGCCGTAGAACTAGAAACTAGGCAAATAAAAGGCAAGATAAATTTCTATTATTTGCAATTACAAAGCATTCAAGATGCGCTGAAGGTAATAGATGAAAATGACAAAGTAGTTGCGAAATTCACCAGTTCAATTGACATCTACTACAAGGAAAAAGATCAGGAGTTTAACGATGCCGACTTGACTGAAATGTACAATGGTGGATTCGTAAACTTCATTAGAATAGAGAAAAAGCCAGTGCCCTGGTACGCATTTGCTGTAGTTTTCATTCTTGGCGCCATTCAACTCATCGCTGGAATTGCTTTGACATGCTGCGGTCTTGCAAATATTGGAGCTGGTTTTATATGCGACGGAATTGGAGACATCGTGATGGGCGTTAAAGCTGTGATTACCGGAGAACTCAACTTGGCAGAATACTTGAAGAATAAAGCCATCAATTTTGCGACGAATTTATTATGTGCGGGAGTTGGTGCGGCCTTTAAGGCTGTATCCACTTTATCAAAAACAGTACAAAGAGGCATTAAAGCTGTAAAAGGCGTTATAACTAAAGTTAAAGTTGCTGCTGGAAAGGTGATGTCAGCAATAAAATCTGGGGACAAAAGCGTCATGTCAGCAGTCAAGGAAGGCGCAACAAAGGCTACTAATAAATTCCTGGAGACTTCTTTTGGAAAAATATGCAAAAGAGCTTACAACTGGACAGAAGGCCTTGTCAAAGATGCCATTCATTCAGTCAATGATTCAAAAATGATGAAGAAGGTTAAGAAATACCGCCAGCAAATTTTGGATGACATGAGCCAAGAAAACTAGCCCTTCAACTAAGTCAAAGAAAATCTTCGGAATAGACAAGCTTTCGCCTGAAAATCAAAGTCTCCTGAAGAAGATCGGTAAACAAGTGGTTGAAGAAGCAATTAATCAAGGTGTCCTGCCTGCAATTGGAGATGCAATTATGAAGCCCATTGATGAAAAGGTCAAAGAAAAAATCAAATCTACAGTAAAAGCTACTTTGCAATCTGAATTAAGCCCTAACAAAGATTTGTACAAAAAACTTTATGCTGTTCTTACCTCGAGTAATGGAAAAGAAGCAAATGTTACAATCGATGCAAAAATGTGCGACTTCTTTATTCAATATGAATCACAATTGGGCAGTAAATTTAACACCATCGTAAAAAAGATTGGCGGGAAATTGCAGGATGGAATAAACGATAAAATCAACTCCCTTGGTGGTCGGGGTTTGGTGAAAACACTTGAAAAGACAGTTATTGACACAATTATATCTGCTACAATAAATGCTGAAGCGATAAGTGATTTGAATGCAATGACGTCAGAATTGATTCAGCACTTGAATTCAATATTGGACGAAATGAAAAATTCAACATCTGACACAAGCACACAACCCGATAAAATTTCTGATCCAATGAGTGAAAAGGGTGCTCAAGATGCTATAAGCGAAAATGTTGACAATTGGAGCGAAGAAATCGCGAGTCAAGTAACCCAATTCGTGATGAATGAAGCTATAAGACCAGCCGCCCAAGCCAGTTTTAAGGAAATGTGCAAACTTGTTCCAAAACCTCAAAAACGAAGCAAAGATCTAGCTTGTAGAGAATTCAAGACTGATTCCGACAAAGATAATAAGGCAAAGCCTTCAACTTCTGAAGAAGTCATGAATGGAGCAAAGATGACAGATCCTGCAACTTCTAAAGACAAGAAAGATTCTGACAAGGTAACAGATAAAAGGACAAAGTCCACAACAATTAAAGAAAAGCTGGTCAACCTTGATTCTGACGAAGTTATAGCCAACACAGCGGAAAAAGTAAAGCCAATGGTAAACAAATGTGTCAGTATGTTGCAAGAGTCCAAGCAGAACAGCCAAGACATGCAGATGGCTGCGTATGGTTCCATGCTACAAAAACCCATTCAGGTTTTCGAGGCGACTGAAAGTGGGGAATTCCACTACCAAGGTAGTTTCTGGGAAAACATCAGCGCCAGTCAAGTTGGACCCATCCGTATTCTGCAACTACCTGCAGACTCTGGTACAGGGACGAAGTTCGTACCAATGGTCAAAAACGAAAATGGGGATTTGGAGGTCTTGGAGTTGACAGACTTGCCAGATGAGTGCAGTCTTGCCACTTCGGTATTAATCGCGGAAGGAACCCAAAAGGTCAATAGCAAGTCAATCGATGAATTTCAGAGGAAAATGATGCACACAATCACCAGTGATGTCCCTATATTTCCAAATTGGATAAAAGCCGATTTCGACAAACTGGACAAAGTATCCAAAAACATCGTCCTCTGCAATGCAGCTTAAGAAATGAATTGGGGATTTATGTATTTTTCAATTTTCAGGCCATTCGCTATTGCTCTATACAGTGTCAATTTATATTTTGGATATTACAGTATAGGTTATTGTGATTACAATTAGACCGAAACATGTTATTGTCAATAGTGTATAATGTATTTGTTCAATTAACTGCAAATGATATTTTGGTGTAAGTTTGTTGACGGGTAGATCACCGACAATTATGTATACGCGTATTATTTGATTGTTACTTAAATTGAAGAGATTGTTGTCTTTCGTTATTTTAAGGCATTTCATATATTACGAAATACCAGTACCAATGATAATGGAAACTTGTTGCTAATCTTGTATAATTTGTTACCAATTAACTAAATGATTTTTGTCTAACTTCCATTGTATTAAATTTACATTGCTCGTGTGTAAGGACGCGTACATACATGTACTTTATCATTATCAATTTGTACAAGTTTCAATTCCCATATTGTGCAAATGAAATATAATGTCTATATATTGTTAATCAATTTTCTGTCGGGAATGTTTACATACGTTGTAACGGAAGTTGTGTATATGTACCGACTATACATGTATAATATCGCATAGTAAAATGCAGAAATTATGTAATTGTATTTTCTTCTCAATTATTACTTCCTATTATTAAGTACAGTAATATATCACTAGATGATAGTTGAAGTTCTTTAACGCTACAGAGGTTTACAAACGAACTTAAATTATCGTTGATTGCTGAATGAATTGAGCCTAAAAGGGTTGTAAAACTTGAATTTTAAATTTTGTTGCGGACATTCATTCATTGCCTAACTGCCTCTGACATACGTATGAACAAGTTTGGGTGTCCTGGTTTGCTCAATTTATTTCAAGATTTACAAACATGTATCTAGTCTACATGTATAAAAACATATTCGCATGCTCATAGAAGGTTTTCTTTACATCCCGATAAAATTAATTCAAAGTTCTGGCCCAAGATTCAAAATAAAACGCGAATTCAGTATTCATTTAATCAAGCTTATTTGCAGCTCGTATTTGCAGGGGAGTTAAGATTTAGATACGTTTAACTCTCAAATAGAGATGTTACACCCAACTAAAACATGGAAATTTATGGAGTTTTGATTAGAAACCTTTCTAACTCTCAAAATATAGAAATAATTATTACATAATAACAACTTCTGTATTTTAATAAGAAACGTTTCTAACCAAAATTTCGTGCATTTCCATGGATACATCTACCTGAGAAATGTCTGAATTTGGTATAACATTTCTGTATGGCGATAATTGCATTCAGTTCATAGAAGTGATCGGTAAACAACTTAAAGCAGGCGCATAAAATAATCGCTGCATTAATCGCACATACAAAATGGGAAGTAAATTCAAAAAGTTAGGACTATATTAAGTGAGAAAAACCGTAGGGTAAATTAGCAATGCAAGTGTTCAGCATAAAAAAATATATTGTAAAAGTCTGAAAGTTAGCTAAAATTCCGACATTCGTCGAAATATCGAATATTGATTTGGTTTTAGCCGTAGCAAAATGACGTCAGTAATGGATGTCATAATGACCAAAAACTGATGAAAAAGTGACGTCAAAATATTCCTCCAGATGACGTCCTTTTTATGGTCTGAAAATTTAATGACGTCACTTTTCTGGTAATTGACGGCATTATTGAAAACTGTTTAAAAAATGCTGCGTGGGAATATTATTGGGGAGAAAAAAGACGAGCTAGTCTGCTAAACAGTTGAGCAATGCAAAAAACAGTATATAAAATAGTACGAAGATAAATAGACATTGTAAGTTTCATAATTTTAAACTTCCCGCGCGTCAATGATTTAAAAAATTCACTTGATAGAGGATTCAATTCAATTCAACTCAGTACCCTACTATCAGTAAATAAATACCATGTGGTAGTGCAAAAGTCGCGACATAGTTAAATGCTGATGAGCTTGATTTCCTGATTAATTTGTCAGTCACCGAGCACCAAATGGCATAAAATATCCCTATAAAAATTCGATTCCCATCTTAAAATATGACACATGCATATGCTTGGCCCAATTTCAATTCGCTTGTGAAATAGAGCCACAGAGTGAAAGTCACAACTTACGTATATTGTACGTAAAACACATGCTTATGGTGACACACCCCAAGTGAAAATGTTTGGAAATATTCTGTACTTTCGTTGAAGAAATAATTTCCGGGAAATTATGCAAGAAGAGCATGCCCACTAAAAACGTCAGCATGATTTCCTAATTTATTTGTTCAATCATCAATCAACAGGCAATGAATAAAGTATCCGAATAAAAATTATAATCCTATTATAAAACATGACATAGATGGCCCAATTTCAATTCACCTTATGAATAGAAGATAATGAAATATATGTCCTTGCCTTGATCGACAGCTAGGTGTGAACTAGTCCAAGGGCATTTCGGACGAAATTTATGATCGACCCCCGATGGATGCGTCAATCGTCATCCGTATCAAGTGGTTAAAGCCTGTAGGCCTAATTTCCGCCTAAAACAGGATCACGGTGAACAGGATCATCTAGCCGTAGTAAACAACTTATACTTGATTAGAACGTCTACCGTTTCAGATATCTGTGAAACTTTCGTTTTATATACAGTACCACAGGAAGAGTATTCTCCCAACAAACTACTAGTTGTTTTTGTTATATATTCATGCCATATCAAATCAGCTGGCACACTACGCAATGCCTAGTTTTTTGCAGTCTTTTTATCAGCGTGTTGCCTGAAACAACAGTCGATAGGATAACAACGAGCGAAACATCAACAACAACAACGCGTAAGTACATGTATAAACATCTGTAATTAATGGATGAAATTATGGCACGTTATGAATATTATTCGTCTGTATATTTGTTGATAAGGAACCGTATACGTACTGTCATGTAATTCCTTCCATGTTCTCACGTAGGCCTACATGCATCAAGTACAGTATATGATGTATCTACTGTATAATCTCTCATACCATGAATTCCAATGTCATTCCAATGAATACCGTAACTCGTATCATCAATATAATCACCTCATTCTATAATGAATACCATACTTATAACCAATACCATCAATAATTATGTCATTCCAATGAATATCATAAATCATGTCATTCCAATATACCACAACTCTTACCATCAATTATTACGTCATTCCAATGAATCCCATGACTCATACCATCACCAATCATGTCATTCCAATGAATACCATAACAAATACCATCAATAATTATCTCATACAATCAACTTGATGTATAGAATAAGCCATTTGTTTGTTTTACTTGGCTTTTTCTTGGATTGCAGGACCACCGCGTCTTTGCCCCGAACCACCAGTGCCCAAAAATGGCTATCATGATGGAAATAAGGGACGCCTTCTTGGCACTTCTATAAAATACTCGTGCAACGATGGCTACAAATTGATCGGCCCTAACAGCTTCCAATGCTTGCCTGTTGGGGATGAACTTGATCCATCTGAAGGTCATAAATGGCGAAAATTAGGATGGTCTCCCGATATCTCAAGAATTCATTGCGAATCTGTCTCACCACGTTCTACGACTACACGTAAGCTCCATCGCCTTTGAGAATCATGCATTCTAGATCCTCAGAATTTCTGCTCATGACTCAAGGGTCAAACAGCATTTACTGTTTTTTCATTTAAATAACTGTTACTAAAAAATACTTGCATTGTGTAGCTATCGTCACATGAGCTTCTGAAATGTTACTTCTAAGCTATCAATAATTATGTTGCGATTTTCAGAAAAACCTGAGCCACCACGCCAGTCAATATGCAGACTGCCACAACCCAAGAACCCATATGTCAGAATAAGGGATTGGCGCCGAGAGTATCCGCTCTATTCTGGAGTTGTGTACACGTGCCAACGCGGATATGTATTGGATGGAATGGAAACTCGCCATTGCATGCCAGGTGGGATATGGTACCCAGAAGAGGAACCAGAATGTGAAGATGAAGGTAACATTTTGAATTGACAGTAAGACCTCCTACAATATAGGCAGCTATTATTGTTACTCATTCCTTGACTTTCAGAAGCTCGCAGAACCACAGTGCCACCAACAACCCCTGGCCGGACTGAAACATGGACAATAATGAAAATCATATTGTATATATCCATTCCACTGCTAGCTGTGTTTGTTCTGGCAATAGTGTGCAATATGAGAAAGCAGTTTACCAAGCGAAACCGCCAATCTAGCATACGTTCCAGTCCTGATGAGCTTGAAGATACCAGATATCCATCACTGCTACCAACGAGGGCTACTGGATATGCTGGCCTGGTTGCTCATCCCTATCACTCAAACGCTGCCCCAAGCGCACCACCATCCAATTTGCTCAATTCTGATGAATTCCCAATGCCTTTAATAGTGATGGATGTTGACCCGGTGCCTGCTGTACAGGTGAGGGCGCTGGTAGAGCATCGAAAAGAGAATGCTATATCATAAAATGCGAAATATACTTCACTGCATCTCCTCATAACGTTTCATTGTAAGTTTTTGATCATTTTCACAGAAGCCGCCTTCCTACGAGGAAGCCATGAGGGATAGCAGCCTGCCAAGTTTTGAAGCAGCGCAAAAACTCCACAATTCGAGCACAAACATTTACCAAAATTGACTTAAAAATCGAAACTAACCTATTGGGACAGTGGCTCGTGAACCAGTATTTTACATAGTTTTACATTGCATTTTTTTGGCGGGTTGAGCCTGTCTAAATGATAGCCAACAGCCGTATCCTTTCCTATTGGAGGTAATTTAGGTAATGATAACTGATTTGCTTGCCCTTTGAACGAACAAATTAATTGTCAGATTTGAAATTTGACCCAAAGGAGCACCAAGACTATGAAATATGACATTTCATCAGCTTGAAGTTAAACTAGATGTCCATCACCGTGAGAAATGCTCATTAACTCGTATTATCTCATGGACACTGATATCCGTGTAGCTTAATTTTTAAACATCGATGAAGTGTTCCTAAATGAACCTATCTGAATGAACACAAAAGGATTTTGGTCAGTTTTAATAATTTGAGCATGTTCTATGTTATGAAAGTGTTTTAAGCTTTTCATGGAAGTTTTATTTGATATATCTGGAATTATTATGCTTCTTTCAAAACAACTAGTGCAACTTCAGGCGTTAATTATTAACGCTTGGGATGCGAGAGGTTTTTCTGTTACATTCGTTATATGTGTAACTAGGTGGTTCTTTCATGAGCTTATTGTGAACATAGTGGTACCCAAGTAACAATTATGGTAACATGATCACTGAAAATGTTTGTTTGCATGAAAAACTGACTATGGATTTCTGCGTTAATGCTGGCAAAGTGAATTTTAACTTTAACTTAGTATTTCCAAATCATTTTAAATCAATATGAGAAACTTCAACGAAAACATTAAAAACCACCAGAAATTTTTAATCCATCCATTGGTATTTTGATGTTCTTTTTCTCTCATAATTGCAGATTTAATATTAATTGCAGCTATTATATTTTGATTCACTGGATAGGAGAATTTTACTAATTGTGCCAAGTGCTAATTATCAGAAATACCGCCCCAAAGAGAAGTTGCTCAGAAATTCGTGCCTTACAATTTTTTAACCAAACCCATGCTGCCAAATTTAATATGAAACCTATAAACAAGCACCATGTGACTTCTACAGAATGCTAATCATTATATACGATGAAGAAATTTTTGTATCTCATTTTTGTAACATTTGTATACGTTTACTACTGAATATTATCGAAAAGCATAGTCCTGTAACTTTGTGTTGTATATTTAATATACAAGTATTTGTACTATATAACATTGATAAATTACATTTACCTAGCAAAATGTTGACGATGATAATTCATAATTGCTGTAAGTACAGAACAAATAAAGATACTATTTTTAAAGACTACATTATATACCTGATTTACTTCCAACTATTACTTGAAATATGAGTATACTGTTAAGATTTTTACAAATCATATGGATAACTTGGAATTATACTCTTATTTTCCGAATAAAGTTGTACAAATACATGTATACTGTAGGGTTATTACAGCTCTCCATTAAAGCATGTTTTAAAAATGTATTGAAGCGTTTATTTTTCTAAATGAATGGAAATAACTCTGAATTTGGAAGTTCACAATTTCAAATTTCATTCACGTTATTAAGTTACATGTAATTAAAAACAAAATTTAAAAAGGACCATCCGATGACCAATACTTGCAATAATGTAAGGAGAAATTTGGAATTGTTTTTGAAATTAACTTTTCATAGTTATTGCCTTTCGTTATCTCTAAAAAAACTAAAAATAATTGAAAATATTTATGTTTATACCCAATTTAACAATTTTAATTAAACAACTATGAAGCATCACAGACTGAACCATCACCTTAATTTTCAAGTGTTAAACTAATGTATACTGTATGTAAACTTGTAATGTTGAAAATGTAAAATTTGTGCAGGGAAATGAATAATACTTAAATGGAAACAATTTTTTTCTTCACAAAGTAGAAATTAGTCATCCCCTTTTCCTGATAATGTAAAAACTTCGTTAAACTTCTCCAATTTTATATATTTTTCTTAAATTAATAAACATAACAATGGAATGCGGAACAATGCAACGAGCTTTTTTTTATTTACATGTACTGTAACATGTTTTTTACTTTCAAAATAAAAAACGGAAAATGAAAGAATTATTTTACTCTGATAGTAAACAAGGAAGAATAACAATTTCCCAAGGATAATTTGGAAATTTGGCAAACTTGACATACAGTAGGAGAACCTTGAATATTTTGCAACAATGCCCTTGGACAATAATGGAAATTTTGTTACACTGAATCTAAATTGATTTACATGTACATGTAGAAAATTTTAGCATTTCTTAGAAATTTTTCCAAACCGACTGAGGATAACAATGCAAAATCCTCTAATGGATGGTGTTCCAATGATCTGATGGAAATATCGCACAAAACACAAGGGTCGCCATTTATATTTCGAAAAGTTTAAAAATTGAAATTTGTAAGAATTTAGTTTGATCTAACTCAAATAACGAATTAGAAAATTGGTCTTTGAAAACGTTAGCGTGGAAAACTAGTTACACAATTGTTTTTTTTTCAATCCAGGAAAAGTGCATTCCCAAATAGTTTGTTTAATCTCATCAAGAAATAATGATGGGAAATATGTTTATCAAACCAAAAATTAATTGAGAAGAAACCATGCATTGCCTGAACAATATTTTTGTCCACGCTGTATCCAGTGAAGAAATTCGATTTTGTGTATTACAAAATACACAACATTTTGTATTTTGACATGTTAAAAAAAAACTAAAAACATAACATATACTGTAGTAAGCAAATATATACATGTATGTGTGTATGTATATTCAAAATAAAAAAGAATTTATTTTAATTTACTTGCATAAATGAAGGAATAAACATGACATCTCATCTGAAACCTAAGACTATCACTTCATTGTTTCATATCAGCTAGGGGGAGGATTCTCAAAAAAACTTGATTGTACTCAACTTAAAAAATAATGCAACCATTCAAATATGAGGTCCTCTCAATTGTATGGTATCCATCTACAAAATTATCTAATTGCTTAAACCAGAATTGTAAAAGTTGATCCTATTGGTTTACTTATACATTTTTAAGGATTGCATTTTACACGCAAAACTAAGAGACAAACATCCAAAAACATGAATATCGCTTTAATTTGATTGTTTGCGGAATTAAATAGCCCCCGCTTTAAGAAATTACGGATTTTTTTCATATGTTTTCATTTATAACTTCTAATCAATAGAACTTTAAATAAATTTAAGAAAACTTTTTTGGCAACATATTATAACAAAATAAACGGGACAAATGCAGGTATAAAACAAATGTAATCACTTGGTCGTTGTTTTTTTCCACATTTTCGCAAATTAATGATGAACAGTATGTACATTGTATGCATTTTTTAAAGTTTCAGTTATCATTTTGTCTGCGAAACGAATTTAACTGTTTCGAAGTTTTGTGAAAGTTTATTTTCCCAACGTAAAAAAAAGGCATTTTTAATTTAAAAATGACGTATTAGGAGGGACATTTTGACGTCATTTATTTGGTCATTATAATAACGTCTTTATGACATCATTGGTCAAATTTCAATTCGCCTTACGAACGGAGGCGTAACTAGAAACATTTTCTGGAAGGGAAGGGGAGCGATCCGGGCCGCATATATCCAGATCCTACATCTGTAAGGAGTAAAGGGCGCAGCTAGCCAATAGCATGCAGCATGCAGGGCGTGGGCGTGGCTACTGCTATGGCGATGC
>JAQGAO010004755.1:0-14605 GCA_034697705.1 Ommatoiulus sabulosus
TTCCACTCACTTTTTCCCAGTTTTAATGCGTTTTTTGGAATCAGAACAACCAGACGCTTCGAATGGCACAAAAATCGATCGATTCTGTGAACATGTTTTGTTTGGTCAAAATTGAAAAAACACTAAGGGTTATAGCCTTCTCATTTTTTCAATTTTGACCAAAAAATACATGTTCTCAGAATCGAACGATTTCGGTGCCATTCGAAGCGTCTGGTTATTCTGATTCCAAAAAACGCATAAAAACTGGGAAAAAGTTTACTTTAAAAAAAGCAGACTTAGTTTTTTTAAAAAACGGGAAAAAACATGTAAATTTTTTTTGGGGATTTTTGGATAAAATGAAAAAGCAAACTTTTTTTTAAACGACGAAAAAAAACATTTAAAAAACATGTAAATTTTTTTTTGGATTATTAGAAAAAATGAAAAAAAGGCTTTATCCTTATTTTTTTTTTAAAAAATGTAAAAGTCATGTAAAATTTTGATGGAAAAATAACCATTTAAAATTTTGTTGGAATAAATGAAAACAAAAAAGGCCTTATGATTTAAACAAATCATAAGGCCTTTTCTCTTCAAAAGCGACGAAAAAAAAACCATGTAAAATACACGTACATTTTTTTATGGATTTTTGGAAAAAATGAAAAATAGCAAAGGGTTTAGAGTCGTTTTGTAAAAAAAACATGTAAATTTTTTTGCATTTTTGGATAAAATAAAAGCAGTCTAGAGGCCTTATGGTTTTTTTAAAAACGCCAAAAAAAATTTTTTTTGTTGGAAAAATAAATAAAAGAAAATGCTAGACATAACTTTTTTAAAATACGACGGGAAAAAAACATGAAAAAACCTGTACAATTTTGTTGGGATAAATAAAAAAAGCAAAGGCCTTATTGGCTTATAGGCTTTTAAAAAAAACGACGAAAAAAAATGAATATGTTTCTTTTAAATTAAAAACGACAAAAAAACATGTAAAAAACCTGTAAAATTTTGTTGGAATAAATAAAAAAAGCAAAGGCCTTATATTTTTTTTAAAACGACGAAAAAAAAACCATGAAAAAACCTGTAAAAATTTTCTTGGAAAAAATGATTTAAAAAATGACGGAAAAAAACATGTAAAAATGGCGAAAACACTAGCTCTTTTTCGTAACATTTTTTGAAAAATCAAGTTTCTATAATTTTGGCCAAAATAATTTCCTCAAAATAACTAATTTTGCTCTTTATACGCGTTTTCGCGCATAATTTAAAAAAAGTGAAACTACTTATAGCGGATTCGGCTGGGCACACCCGTGTTGTCCACTTCAGGTACGGGTGCAAATTGATCACGTGTCACTTATTGCGCGATGCGACCTCCCGACCACCCTATCCGCTATGTTGTGTGCACCTCATCCACCAGCTCCCTTGATGGTGGATGTGGTGCACACCCGGTGCACATCCAGTGCACGGGGTGCAACCAGTCGATTACCGAACGTAGGGTGCACCCACTTCGCTGAAGTATGCACCACTGACCAGCCGTATTAGTCGTAAAATGAGATTAGTATCAAAAATTACAACAGCTTTTTTCCCGCCTGAAAAAGTCGTTTTGTTGACCACGTTTTCTGATAACTACGCACGAAAGCGATACTTAAATAACCAAAAATCGAGTCATTTTGCAAATCTTTTTGATTGATAGTAAAGGCCAAAACTGGTTTTGATATTTTTGAAAAAATGAATAAGTTTTTTTGGTTTAGTTTAAGTTTGTTCATCGTTGTTTTTATATTATTGTTTTGGTCGCTGTAATTTCTTATCGTTCGCATATAAATTCATTGTCATAGTCCATCACGTTCACTTAATTGCCGGTGATCTTCATTCACTCTCCCCATTCTTTTGTGTTCATTTTTTGATCATTCTCTCTTCTTAGCCTTTGTTTTTCCTAGCAAATTGAAAGCTAGAAAGCCTATTTGTTCTTATTCCTTTTATTCTTCAATCTTGATAGTTTGTTAATTCTCTAGCGTCATTAAGCATTTCATTAGAAGACGAGTGTTCCAATAGTTTTAATGCTCCTTCTGTGAAACTATTGGGCAACAGACATGTTTCATGTGTGCAACACAAAAAATCCACAAAATTAGAATAAAAAAATTATGGAACACAATCAATTCTTTTTATTACCCTTGTGCAGTTTTTTTTAATTGCATTTTTTGCACAAAATATTAAGTCCAAGAATGAGTTTGAAAAACGTTAACAAACTATGTGGTAGATCCTGTTAACAAGGAACTCTCCAAATGGAAGATTCTGCTAAAACAGTTTGTCATTTTCAATTTTGTCCTAAAATTGAGTCATGAAAATTCAACGTGAAACTCAAAAAACATATGGAAAACTTATGTGCAATATTGTTGCTTGTCTCCAGAACATGTCAATAACTGAATCACTGGATAGTCGTGCCACATTAAATTATGAAATAAATAAAAATTTATTGAATGTCAAAAGAAAAAGCATATTTCGATGATTTTTCCTCATCTGATGAATATTACTTGTAGAGTTTTATTGGTATTAATAAAAATGAGATGAACGAAGTTCTCTTTGCACATAAATACAAATAGACTGAACAAGAGTGAAAAAGTTGATGCGAAGAGATAACTAAGGGATGAGGGAAAACTTGTCACCCACTTTGGCATTCAACTCAATTTTAGTAAATTTCTGCATTATATCTATCGAAAATAAAATGGATGATGACCATGATTTCAAGAAGGGAGGCAACAATTAGTTAGTTTGTAAATTAACTTGTAAAATAAATGAAAATTAGTTCTTGATCAAATCAATCATTTAGTTCAAAAAAGGAGTGGGATAGACATACACTAGCAAACACAGACACATATTGTTGCTACAAACAATTTCACCAAAGGAAAATGCTGTTGAACATGTCATCATGTTACCCATGGGGTGGGGGCTCGCAGAGCAATGACATTGGAAGAAAAGTCAAACTGCTCAGCGTCAGGTGGCGACAAGAAACTACCTTCAATCTGTAGGGTAGTATTCTTCATGAGACCATTGACGCTTTCACCAAGGTGCTGAAGTCAGGATATCATATGTTTGAATTCACGGTGAATCAGGAAAATCGCAATTATATGAATAGATCACATGACGCGGCCTTTTACTTTCTAATGGCGCTATATGTTGAAAAACGTCCTTGTGGCGCATGTCAGTTGCAACAGACTATAATAGATAAAACATTTTATCATATTGAATGAGATCTCACAGATGGGTTCAAGGACAACTAAAATGCTACCATTGTTTAATCTGGCATGAGTTGCACAAAAAACGTATCTTGGTCAACCCACAGTGCCACCTATCTGCATGTGTGCCAAAAGGTCAATAATGTGGCAAGGATCATGACTTCCCAAAATTGCTAATTTCCCACGATGTGTTCAAACATACACTCACCAGTTTTGTCTGTACTTTTTTGGGTAACTTTTCATCTTTTAAAAAGAATTCATGTCTCGTAGCCCATAGCTGCGATAAATCTTCAAATCTCAACTATATTTTTCAGAAAAATGATAATCAGAATGACAATAAATCACCTCACCTAAAAACAATCTGTAGTTATAAAAAAAAGCCACATGTGCAAACTTACCAGATATGACATGCTTTCACTGAAACCTCTAAATACAGCATCGTACACTATTCCATCAGTCCACCTCACTCTGATCGCTTCATCCACAGCAGGGGCCCCAACCACGGAACAATCACGGCACTGTATAGAGAAAAAGCACCAAGTTTAAGTTAGAAATCAGGAAGTGCAATGCCCATTCAAGATCATATTTTTTGTTTGATTACCACCACATCTGAAGGGTAAAGATTGTCGCTCGAGGAACCGTCGGAAAAGTCAGCCTTGTAATAAGTCTTTGTTTGCTTGTCCTTCACTGTACAGTGGTACCACCTTCTGTTTTTGTGCTTGGCAATGACGGTTTCTCCAATGTGGACATCATGAAGATCGCGTTCCTGAAGAATTGATTAATTCATTGTTAACAACTGAAAAATTACTTTATATTCCCTAAACATACCCCACCCCACATCTAAAGCAAAAAATTTTTCATTCGCAACGTTGGCAATATCTCATTAGCAAAAGAATCATTTCTCAAAGATCAACCTTTGGGTTTGATTTTCAAGAAATATGATCCAGAAAGATGTCCACATGACTTCCATAATATATAAATTTTTATATACACATAAAGAAAATTGAAAATAACGCATTTTGAAGACTGAGGGATTAAATTAAGGCCATTGGAAATTGATTTCTTGTTTAACGTCCTCGCCCGCCCCAACAAGAAAGAAAAAATAAAAAAGAGCCGCCCGCCCGTCTCTCACAAAAATAGCCACGCGCATGCGCAGATAGCTTTGTTTGTAGGCTTATACATATCCTGAAAGAGAAACGAGAATTACATGTAAATCAAATCTGATTGGAATTAGGAAACGTCAGGATTTTCTGCAGAAATTTGCTTTGCAACTGCTTAGGTAAGTACTACAGAAAAGTAATGTACACATGACATCATCCTGTCCGTGGATTTTCATTACTCAGTGGTCATTTTGGCTCGATCCAATTAACAATAGCTAGCTCGCTCTGCTTCACATACATGTATATAGATTGCAAATGACAACATGGCTTCTCGGATAATATACAGCACGGTGTCTAGTAAATAAATAGGTAGCCGAATTTGAATTTTCTCTCATTTATGCTGCACGGATGCACCTTGACCAAACGTGTCCATGCTTGTATGAAAGCTGATGTTTTGCATGTTTGCAATGAGATTATCCAATATACAGGAACATATAAGAAAGTATAGGAAAAAAAGCCATACCAAAGGTTTTGATCGAATAAAACGCTGATCGGATTAAGCGTGATCGAATTAAGGGCAAAAAAATTGCCGCCCGCCCTTAAAAATTTAAAGTTAGGTTTAACAATCCAAAAAATAAAAAAAAAAAAAGGTCCCGTCCGCCAAACTACTGAGCTATTTTTAGGACCTTAAACAAGGAATCAATTTCCAATGGCCTAATAACTGTTGCAGGTATTCTTTTAAAGCCATTTTTGTAAAGCGCCAATAAATAGTGGTGGTAGAAGGCAGCAATATTCAGAAAAAAATATTTTAAGGAAAGCTTACAGGTTCTTCCGAAGGATGAGCACGGCAACTCATATAAATTAATGTTGGCCAATCACAAGAAACAAATCGCACTCCAGCTGCAAAGGCGCAAGTGGCATGAAACGCATTGGGACAACTTGGCACCGAGCAGGGAATGCAGGCGCTAGATGAAGCTTTCCAACGGTTGGCAAAGGGATGGCAAAATGTACACTTCTGAAATGGAAAGTAATCGTGATGTTAAAAAGCACAGATGACCATACATAATTAGCAAGAAACTAATACAAACGTTTACCAATTGATGACATTCCGGCCCGATTTTGCTAATAACAATACGTTCGCGTAAAGAAGGATTTTCAAAGGTTACATCGCGAATAGTGAGGGCGCAAATCAAATGGGCCCATCTACCATCTGACGTAGGCTTTAAAGCCCCACCTCGAAGGCAGCACAAACAGCATGCCTATTAAAAATGATTAAGCAAAACGAATCAATTAAATTACTGCGATACAAGCAAAAAATTACAAGGATTCCACATCTTCTTCCAATTTGACGTCTGAGAAAACTATTTCAGGAATCATTCAAATAATAGTATTTAAAAATCTAAGTTATGATTTACCAGGGTGGCCACAAAATTTTCATTTTCAATTTCCCTGACTTTTCCCTGACTAAAATCAAAAATTCCCTGACCAAAACTTGCTCGTTAATCCATATCAATTTTTTTGCCATAATGAAAAAAAAAAAATAACAATTGCAATGAGAAGCTTGGCAAACACTAGATTTTGTTACAACTCTAGCTGGGGAATCCTAGGGTGGATTGAAGAGGATTGGGGATGGAGCTGCTAGCAGATTGAGTGCAGGGATAGCATTTTGTTTTTATTTCGGAAAATTTCCCTGACCACTCACAAATTTCCCTGACATTTCCATGACTTCCCTGACCACGATTTTTTTCCCTGACTTCCCTGAACTGTGGCCACCCTATTTATAGAACCAAAAATGTCTCCACGGCAATAATTAAAAGTGAAAGGTTGGCTCAGAAAGAATGAAATTTCCAATGTACTGAGTTTTAACATGTCATGTCTTAACGTAAGGATTTGACAACAGTTAACCATCTAATTTAGAAAAATAAAAACCTATATAAATAAACTTTGGTAGGAATTACTATCACCCCTAAAATAATGAATTACTCACAGCATTAGTGGCCTTTGAACGGCATCGGTTGCATCTCCATTTACCAGCATGAGGATGCAAATCACCATAACAAACTAAATGCACACAAACATTGCAGCCATCACAGACAACAAGCGGGCTATTTTCATCGATGTCAACAGGAAATGGTTGACAATTGCTTCCTAGAATGCTTTCGCCCTTTGCTATAAATGCAGCAGGTGGCAGCCAAACTTTGGAGCTGTTGGGTACTGGACTAGAACCATCAAGCTGAGGCGAGGAACCACGCTGCGTAAACAAAAATAAAAACAGTAACTTGTTAACACCAGCTTAACAAGATTTATGTTTTGGCTCAGGTTTATTAAAAATGTGATAAACTGAGAAGTTGAACATGAAGTAATGTATCATAGTATAATCTATCAACATTTTCTTATCAATAGTTTTAAAATAAGATGATAATCACTTTAAGCATAACTCTGTGAACATGCTACATCTGACCAATCAACAAAGTTAAGGGCATACCGTGGCTTGAAAGAAAGCAGAACACACTGAGCAATATGGCTCACGCATGGAACACTTCCTGTTATAGGTCTTTTCAGATTCCAAATTAGCCTCTTTGAACTGCCACAAGTCAGACAACTGATCCAAAAAACTTCTAACACCTTCGACAGAACCTATTTGAGAAAAAAAAACGAGTGTAATTAAACATGTTCAGTTACCAATAAAATTAAACTTTTGCAATAAAGGAATTAACAAACAATACCCTCTATACCTTTAGTGCTCCCTTTTAGCTTGGAATCTGCCTGCAGCTTAGGAGTGTTGACAGGCATAACTGCCTTGTTTGTTGTCGGCTGAAAACCACCAAGAATTTAGAGTTAGTTAAAATAAATAGTGTCAATAATTTAACAAAAGGAAACATCTTCAAGTGGTCGGAAACAATAACGAATTTTAAGGGGGACTCCTATAGCAAATGAGGGTAGTTCCAAATGTCCACTCCTATTAGGGGCCATCCACTAAGGTCGTCCGGCAATGGGGAGGGAGGTATGTGAAAACGAAAGACAGGCGGTTTATGGATGATCCTTGACCTTCTACGGTGAAAATGGAAACTGGGCAGAACTCTTCGGAAAATGAACGAATAAAAGAAATGAAAATTGCAGAGAAATCAGTGACTTATTCCGAGGGGCGCCCAAGCATTATTTTAACTGTTAATTTTACTGCCATGGCGTGGTCGGCAAATTCCAGGTGAGATAAGCGTTTTACTTTTGGCGCCATCGGCCTTTTCATTGAATAGCCATGCCTGCATTCCGGGCATTGCCTATTCGATGAAAAAGCCGATGCTCCATGCTATCATCCATGCTCCAGTTTGAACTTTGCCAGGGTATTCACCCAGGAAGCATCCGAGTGGGCCTTGATCCTGGAGGCTACACCCCTCAAGAGCACCAAGCTCTTCGAACACGTCTGATGCGCATAGTTCAGAAGGTGTTCAGCATGCGTCCACGCGAGGAGTTTTGGCTTGCGTTTGAACTTTGCAAGGGTATTCACCGCAATCAGCAAACCTGGTCTGGTCATCCTAGCGACGTTAAGCAGCGATCCAATAAGGCTCCGGTATGGGAACGGGAGTTCCTCTGTGGCGTTGCCAAGCAGGCCCTGACTAAACACCACGCCCACCTTCATTGGTTCTTGGGCATCGCAAACTGGAATCATGTCCATGCATCGGCATAAGTCTCAGATATACGGTTCCTGGTCCAGTCGTACAGTCCCTTTCTAGGGGTCATGATGGATTTGGATCCCCAAGAAAGTAGTCGTGGGGCCCAGGTCCGTCATGTCATAGATACCTGTTAGTCTGCGTATAACATCGTCCAAAGCGCTTCTACAATATATACGTATAAGTGCATCACACTTATAATGATACACGCATTCGCACGTCTGAAATGGTGTGAAGCCATGGAGCTGAAGTTGCTCGTGTAAGGTGCTCCACCAGCATCGACCTGACTGGTGTAGTCCATACAGGGATTTCTTCAGGAGCCATGCTCTCCCAAGTTGTGACTCCACACTCTTGGGTAACTCCATCAATGTTGGCTTGTCCAGGCTGTAATAGAGAAAGGCGCATTTAACATTGAGGTGGTTGTGAAACCAACCTTCCTGGGCGTTGCTGGAACTCCTTCGCAACCAGTCGAGCACGGAACCTTACTACGGACCCTTTTGCGTTTCGTTTATGGGCAAAAACCCACCTGCAACCGATCACTTTCTGATGCGGCTCAGGACAGACAGGCTCATAAACCTTACGTTCCGCGAGGACTTGCAACTCCTCTCGCATGGCCTTCTTCCATTACTGTGCGTCTAGGGCCTTCAGGGCCTCGTTGTAGGTCCTAGGGTCGAACTCGACCAAGTTGACCGATGGCACCCTGTCATAGTCCGAGTCAGATACTTTGTCGTCCACAGTCTCGTTCGCAGACTCGTAGCAGTCACTCTCCATCTCAAGGGGGTCGATGGGGTCCATCTCAGTCTCGGTGTGTCTGGGATCATCAAGATCTGTTTCGTTGGAGTATGTTGGGGACTGTAGTTTGACTACCTCTTCTAGTCAATTTTTCGGGGAAAAGTCAAAGTCAGTCCGCGAGCATGATCTGAATAAATCGAGAATACAGTTTCTTTAAAGTTTGTTTTGTAATTACTCTTAAGTAATTTCTGTTCGATCAGATATGGATATATCAAATGTAATTAAATTCGTTGAGATTTTCAGTTCAAATAAAGCACATGAAACCAAAAAAAATAGTATTGGCAATAAAAATATAAAATCTTAACTTTTTCTTTCGAATTTACTTGTAAGTCTAAAAAGAAAATTGCACTAACTTGAATGTAGATGTTGGAACTTGGACTTGATCACACAGAATATGCACTGCTGGAAACTAATGCCGCTGGCCTTCAAGCATAAGATTCCAGCAGTGGACATGCTGTGTCTCTTCTGTGTAAAACATTCACATTTAAGTGAGAATCAAGTCAGTACTATTTCCGTTTTGGATAATGCCAAATTTTTGGTAAGCCAAAAGCAGTACTTTAAGGTGCCGAAATGGAGTCGTAAAAATTCAGTTAAGAAAATTAAATGATGCTATTCTTTTTTTGGAATCCCAAGAATTCAAGATCTGGAACTTTGAAAATACAATACCATCAATTTGATTGATTTTACCGACAAGAACAATTTCAACCTTTGTGCCCTATCCCATTATCCGCCCTTTGATCATAAGATCTTTGTTCATGACCCAGAAAGGGACACCTTAGTGACTAAGAATTTTGCACTTGCTGAAATTTTACAAAATGGGCAAAATTAGGGCAACCAGTGCAGGTGCCGGTGTTTAACTTAAAAAAATAGAGGATGTAGCTTTGATATCCCCTCTTTGATCTGCCGCCTTTCAGACGTAAATACCTCCTCAAGTGCGAATTTTTTCATATTTTGTAGCTTAGGAACCAACTAGAGTGCCGTCACTAGAGGCGCCACTTATACCCCATGTTTTTTGACTTTCCCTTATTCAAAATTCTGGCCATTCCAATATGGCGACTCTGTCCATTTTGGACGGTGCTTTTCTTCACTTAGGATGTGAACTCGGAGATTTTAAGGTTCGTTTTACTGCCAATCGAGTGTGATTTATTCTTTCTGTATTGTTTTACTGATAGCGTTTTATTTTTTATTTTTAATTCTCGTTTTTTGACGTAATTTTTACTTGTATGCCCGTTTTTATTGCTATACTTTGTTGCAGCAACTTAGCCAACTTTCCTCGTCGTTTTTTGTATCTTTTCTCAAAATTTGTGCACCCTGCTATGCCAATTTCCTGTTTATTAATTGTAACGTTTGTTTTACCTAGTTTTTCTAGTTGTAATCTTTCGTTTTTTAACTTTAGCAGATAATAAAACTTAGAGAAAGCCACATGGGTGGCAAAACGTCGTTTGTTTCCAACATAACGTTCATGGTCGTGTCTAGTTTGTTCCTAATTTATCATTTCCGATCACTTGAAGAGAAGATGTTCATAGTTTGTAGCTAAAATAAAAAAAAATAACATTTTCATCTAGTGTAAATTTATTTTCAATGGGAGATGGGGGGTATGAACTCCCCCCCCTCCTACGCCCCTGTAACTTGTACACAAATATAAATTACTATTATCGATGATTTTGGAGAAAATCTTTTATGTTTTCTACAGCCTAATACAATACAGAGATGATATTATTTTATACTACATGTAAGTTGAATAATGTTAGACTGAATTACTGATACTTGCGTGTGCTGATAGCAGCTTTTAAGATGATACCATTTAAAGATAATTATTAATCAGGCCATGTCATAATGTCGTGGTTACTGCCAATAAATCTGTCGGCATTTCTACCATAATTAAATTTACAGAAGTCGTTAAAAAATCATTAAAATGATTTATCAATTCCTTGCCCTACTAAAGAAAAGTCCATAGCTTTATCACCACATTTTTATACTTTTCAATTAGTCAAAATAGGCCAGTCAGTCCACTATTGGAAATAAAACGCAGTTCCTAAACTGAAAACGTTTTCAAAATGAATTACAGCCTTTCTCTGATTTCAGCTGACCTGAAAATTCACGCTAGCAGTACCGAGAATTATGGTAATTTAAGGACACGTGGCAATTGTTATGCATATTTAGAACAGATTTTATCATCTTTTGTCGCAAAGATAAATAATAAATGATAATTATCAAAATATCCATTCCAGAATGAAAGCATAACTATACGTTATGTTTTCCATAAAACAGAAAAAAGCAACTTGTAGAGCAGCCACAAAATGGTGTAGCCATCAAACGAACCACAGTATCACAGTATAGGGTAAATCAGTAGGCCGACTCAACGTTTTTTGCATAACTATCATGTTAGCAGTGCCATGCGGCGACAACCGTGACAACCACTGTATATATATATTTTTTTTTAAATTTTATCATTTACAACTACCGTGCACGTTTCCCCAAAAATACGACTAGAACTTACATTAGGTCTTATTTTTTCATGAACAACAACCTACATTAATTCTTAATTTGCCCTGGAAGCTATAGTCCTCGACGAAGTAGCTCTTTCCTTTTTGTACTCATCTTGTCTAGGTGTCAAAAATATAATGCCCTTTAAATCTACCATTAAATCCGTTAATTGATGACTAATACTAGGAACTAATAATGGTCCAGACAAAAGCGACGAAAAATTGCAGGTACCAAAATTCAGAAAACTTTTCTTTATTTCACACGAGTGTAAAGTTGTTGGTCATTTAAACAATAAGTCACGAGTTAATCTGTTTATATACTCCGTCAGGAGTTTACCTCTAAACCAAAGGCGCCCGCTTGACTTTAGGGGAACTGAAAGTGTTCTCTGAAATGAAACTTGCCCGCAAGATGGCGCAAAACATCGCATGGAATTTTACCCTTAGGCAAATTGGAAGGAATGATACCAGTTACTGTTTCCGCATATGATTATTTTTTAATTCTTCTTTTAAGTTTCTCGAAATACTAAATGGTCCACGGTTGACCAAAATTTCCCCCGAAAATTCCCATCTCATGGAGAAATGTTAAAGGTATGTCCCTTGAAGGCATAGCCGTAAGACTTCCCTAATGTTCATTTTTTCACTTCTCTAAAGAACCTTTTTTTTTAGAAAATGTTCTTTACCGGTTGAACAATATGTATATTTTAAAGGAAATGCATTTCAAAAATGCATGGATTGGCCCGTGAAATTTAATAGCTAAAAATTTGTTACCGCGTTATTTACATCAAATCACATTTCCGAAACGGCAATAAATTAGACAGAAATATCATTTTTGATTGTGTTCATTCCCAAGATTTATCATGCAGAGCGATGATTCATAGAACTCACTACAATATGGGCTCTGTTCAAACTGGGCAAAGTATGAATTCCGTACTTCTCACGTCACAAAATGCACTAATGTATGTGCTTGAAGAAAACTTTTGTGCACTTCGAACCGCCCTTTTCCACATATGCTCACTTGCATAAACATTGCCACCTATTGACACGGTAATAAAGCATTAAATCGATGATTGAGCTAGTGCAGTTCGAAGAGTAAATTGTTAGTTTAGGAGTACCATAAATTAAAAGAAAAATCTAAATTATATGAAGGACAAACTTAAAATATTTCTTTTGCTTTCTCGCAATTTTTTCATTTCTTCTAAGCTAATCAACAATAAATCAAGCTCTAAATTCATACCAATACTTTTTATTTAACAGTCGAATAAATAACGGTTTCTAGCCGCTAGTGTACGAGCTGCCCAAACTTCAATAATCAGTCCATCAAGGTATCTGATTAGATAAAAGTCGTCATTAATTAAAACTGCAAGAACTCGTTAAGGTGAGGAGCAACTGCCTTGGGGGTGTTCAGATGCACATGGTGGGTGCCATCCACCCTCACCATCCTGAACGATTTCGCGGCCTTCCTGTATATGCTTAGCAGATCGTCAATGTCCTCTTTGGATGCATTAGAGAATGCCGAACCCTGGTTGGCAATGACCATAAGAATCTCACAACTGACATTCTTGGCGAGTGCCTTCACCTGATCCGCGGCGATGCCAGGGATAGGAGTGATCAACAGCCGCGTATCCCTGGTGAAGATCACCTTCCCAGTACCGCCCACGGGGGAAGAACCTCGCTTCAGCTGGATTAGGGCAGATTCTTCTGTCAGGGTTCCGTTCAAGATATCCACTAGAACTTCTTTGGCGACCTCAGGGCTGACCGGTTTGGGGTTTCTGGCCACGGGCTTCTCGCTATGAAGGAGCTGTCCGATGCCTACTGCCATCCTCTTCGGCAGGGTTTCAATGGGAAAGATGCGGGCTGTGACCTGGTCTAGAGCTGCAACCTTAAGAACCCTTTCCGGGAAACACCCGCTGTAGGCGAACGCGATTGCTGCCCCCAGGCTGTGGCCTATAAAAGAGAATTTTTTCCACTGCAGATGCTCCACCACGCGATGGATGTCGGCAACGTAATCGAAGATGTGGTACATCATCCCTGGAGGCTTGTGTGACGACAGACCATGGCCTGGCAAATCGACAGCGATGATGTAAAGGTTTTTAGATAACATAGGAATGAGCAGCTCAAAAGTGCCCAAGTTGTCCTGCCAGCCGTGCAGGGCTAGGATAGGATGACCATCAGGCTTGCCATATTCTTTACCTGGGGAAAAATAGCCACAAACATAATTTGAGATCTGATGACCAGAGATCATGACTGATCCCTTGGACAGTGTTGCATGATGTTGTTTAATTTCCACAGCAAGCACTTATTAAAAACGAGGCCAAGAGTTTCATACAGTTAGAACAAACTTTCTTTCACCTGAAGGAAATGTGTGGGCAATCACGGTCCAAAAAAGACTCCCGGACATTTTTTCGCAACATTTTTTCCCGAAGACAATTATTCCCCAGACATTTTCCTCCAGGATATTTTTCCAGACATATTCTCCCTATGACAAAAAAGGATCCTAGATCAGGATCATTTTTAAGACTGGGTTATATTATGTTAGCTCAGCGGGGGTTTGGGGGCGGCAGGCCTCCTAAAAGGGGGGCGTTTGCCCCTCTTTGGTGGGGGTTCAGGGGCGATGGAAAAAAATGGAATTAATATATTTAAACATTATTAACATAAATCATTGTTGAGGGGGCGCGTCTGGGGAAAAAATACCCTGGAGAAAAAATGTCTGGGGAAGAATTATCTTCGGGGAAAAATGTCCGTGAAAAAATATTGGCGAAATATCTCCGCCTAATTAATAACAAAAACGTTCAGATTTATACATTTAAAATTAATAAAAAAAAAAATTGTAATATTGTCCCTGGAATAAAAACAGATATACATGTATATAGATTTTCAAATGCATTTCCTTTGAATGCGGATTAAATATGTATAGTCAGTCTATGCATCAATTCTAAGCGATGTCAGGTGGAATAAGTTTTTCAAATCATTTTTACTTGGAATACGACCGACAACGACACTGATCAAAACAATCAAAATGAGATTCTATTACAATTAAAATTTATATTACTCTATGCTAATGATAATGAAAATATATTGTTGGAGAACACTATTTAACTTCGGTGTGCATGTGACACATGTTTTACGTATCGTATACTGTGGCAGTCGTTAAGTTATGTTTGCAAAATCAATGCAGGGGTTGGAAAACAGCAATAAATTTAAGTGAATTTTTTCTAAAAAAAAAATTTCTCACACGACCTCAGGACTGCTAAAGCACGATACTTAAAAGCTTATATTGGAGTACCTCTATAAAAACTCTAAAATTCGTAATATATGTTTATTTCATTGGTTTATTTGTTATACTGCACCTTCAATGTGTCCCC
>JAQGAO010004756.1:0-14603 GCA_034697705.1 Ommatoiulus sabulosus
AAAATCTACTTATTTGGAGAAAAACTGTTCACGCGATACGTTGCTGTGATGCAAAACGATATGAACGAAAGAATGACAATGTTTTTGACTCGCAATAGGGGGTATATTACATCATTTTATTTATAGGTTTTAACTACATATATTTATAACAAGAGCACAATACCTTTTGCCCCACCGTAAAGGTGGTTTTCTATTGATCCTAGCATCGCTACGTTCATTCTCCTTCATTTTTTCTCCGGTGGCTTCTGGTCAGCAGGATTGGGAGGAGGAGGCAGCTCCTCCACGTAACTCTTATCTCTATATGCTGGAAAAGCTTCCCAGGGACTGGTCAGATCAAACTTTCGAAACTCTTGAGCCAATTCCAGAGGTTCCACGACCACTCTTCTCGCATCTTCATCATAACGACACTATAAAGGCAACGACACAAAAGATATAATTAATCTAGAAGAGCCAGCCAGTTATTATTTTCCCGCAAATTCACAAATCAGCAAATTACAAGCAAGGGGCGATCGATTTTCGATTATTGCCGCCCAAACCACCATTGTTAGCTCTGGACCAAATTTGGACACTTCTACCTTGCTTGGTCTGGTTACAAGGCAGCCGGACATTATTCATAACTTTCACAGTGTCAAGACTAGACTATTGTTGTGGTCCACACTACATAGGACCGCTGGGTCGATAACACCCCCTGCATAGACTAATCTATGCAAATCGGATGAATAAGCATCCCATTGGCTCATTCTGGATCCCTCCGTTTGGAAAGGAGTAAACCTATCTTATATAGATTTGAAAAATCGCGGGAAATTGATAATTTAAAACAATCCGAGTGCCCCAAAGAGAAGAAGTCGCCAAAGTAGATACAATTTTTCTATATTTACACAGCTATTTCTAACCTTTGATGTTATTGGAGCATGGCTCCTTTGGAGTAGCCCTTAAGTCAATTCCGTTTTAAGCGCAAAAAGCGGCAAACTGGTCAAAATTTGAATAAGTCAGATAAGCGAGTTTTTAGATTTGCCAACACTTAGTGCCACATACTTATTCCCCGCTGGCAAAGCAAATTGACTAAATTAACGAAGGATAACGCACCTCGACAAAACCACTTAGTGGGAAATCTTTGCGTAACGGGTGTCCCTCGAAGCCATAATCTGTCAATATTCTTCTAAGGTCAGGATGGTTGGCAAAGAAAACTCCGTACATGTCCCAGATCTGAATAAGAAAGGGTAACGATGAAATATGAAGTAGTTTTTAGTATCTCCGTCGATTATAATAACGCGTACTTGCCTCTCTTTCGTACCAGTTTGCACCTTTGAATACATCGCACGCAGTATCGACGGGCGTCAATTCGTCGGTGTAAGTTTTCACTTTAATTCGAGCATTAAATCGAAGGCTGAGGAGCATGTAGATAAGCTGCGTGCGTAAGGAACAATTTAAGCTTATCGATCATTCGTTAAATATCTCAAATTTTCGAGGTCTCGAAAATAAAAGCATACACTGACCTCAAATCGATATGCCCTGGCAGGGACATCCATCGCTGTTATGTCGATTAGATTGACAAACTGCGCATTATGGTGATCCTTAAGGAAAGTGAGCGTGGGGACGATTCCTTCTGGTGCCACGAGGATTTCCAGTTCATCTTGAAGCGCTATTTGAACCTTTTGCACGTACTTCGGCAAGCATTCAGCAACGTATTTCCCAAATTCTTTCAACGTGTCTTTGGCAATCGGAGAAGCCTTGCGGACTGTTACTAGAATTTTCATAAAATGATTCATGATGTCATCCGTACAGCAAAGGTAGCTCAGGGCTCCCTTAGACATTTCATTTTCAACTTCCCTGACTTTTCCAGGTTTAAAAAAAAATCCCTGATCAACTGACATTGTCAAAAAAATTTGCAGGAAAACATTTTGAAAATTTGAAAATTTTGTATTCGGTAAATGTAGAAAGTTTTGCAAATTTGTATTCGGAAAATGTAGAAAGTTTTACAAATTTGTACTCGAAAAATGTTAAATTTGTATCCGGAAAACGTGGAAAATTTTGCAAATTTCTGCTCGAAAAACGTGGAAAATTTTGCAAATTTCTACTCGGAAAATAAGCCCTGAGCTAACCATGCAGAAGCGTTAATTTTGGATCGCAACAGCATGACAACATTGAATTTCCCTGACTTTTCCAGACATTTTCAAGTTCCTTGACTTTTCCAGGTTCTCCAGGTCTGGAGGTTCCTTGTAGCTCGACGTAAACGTGCTAAGTATAGCTCGATGGAAATGAAGCCAGCTAATGGACATTTGGAAACTCAATCAATCACGAAAACCTTTTTCAACATACCGACCCAAGATTCGGAAATGTACAAGCTAGTCAATTTATATCATCATTCTATTATATGAAAATATAATTCCAATTTAAGTTGTTTTATCGTTATAATGAAACTTTCATTTGTACTCATATAGTTTGTCATGCAGCAATCTCAATCTGGGGAAAAAATCATCTTGGATGAGCTTCGCACTCGAACAGTTGGTTCGAGATCTACTGCTAAATTACTGATGTATGAAAACGCCGTATTCATAGGTTAGTTCCGAATTTTATAAATTACCTATCTCTCGTGTAATTTTACGTACATTTGGTATTTCCGCTCTCCGTAGCTGCAGTCGCGAACGATGCAACTTGAACATTCTGAAGCTGCTGGCCATTGGAAAGCTGGCATAACACAGCCGGAAATCCGCCTGAAAAGCACGCATTACGTTTAAAACCAGGTGTACATAATCATCTCGCCTGAATTGAATAACGCGCACGTGCAAATGCAGGCTTTTTCGAGCGATATTACCGTGTTTTCGTCGTAAAAAATTGCCCAGAGGTCGGCCAAATTTCCACACGTTAGCCGCCATCTTGCAGAAGACGAATCCGTGTTGTCAGACGCGCCTTCCCCATAATCCCCGTTCTCTTCTCGTTTTGTCCCTAGAAAGGCACGAGCCACGTGACCCTGACGTCATCTCCACAAAGGCTCGTCCAACATGGCCGCTTCCACGGGTAGTGCGGGTAAGAAAGCTCTTTATTATTCGTTCGAACGGATGAAAAACGAAAAAGCGGAGGTTCTCTCAATTGCACAAACCCCAAAAGTACGAGAATCCGAGTGCGGCCGAGTTCGAAACGGCGCGAACGGCTAATTAAAAGGCTTTCGCCGGCTGCACCCGCCATGTTTTGGGCAGCCCCATTCAGTTGCTATCATGCCCACTCATGTCCACCACTTCATTTCCTACGGGAAAAAAACCACAACATTTTGCATTTTTTTTCGCATCTCCCCCCGTTTAAGCCTACCTTAAATTTAATAAAATGCCCGGGGCCAAATTGCCCGAATATCTAATTAAAATCCAGGCAGCTTTTCTCGACCCGTTGCTTTCGGACAATCGAAGAAAGGCAAACTTTGGTCATTTTGGGTATAAAGAAAATTGAGAAGCCGAACAAGTTAGGCGTGGAATTTGATCAAATGCCTTCACGACCCTCAAAATAAAACTTTCTAGCAACGTGGATGGGACGTGCATTCGATATATCTAATTATGAAATGTGTTTTTTTTTCTTTCCCAAGTGATGCCCCGCAATTTTCGATTATTGGAAGAACTAGAACAAGGACAAAAAGGAGTTGGTGATGGCACAATTAGTTGGGGTTTGGAGGATGATAGCGATATGACCCTAACCAATTGGACGGGAATGATCATCGGCCCACCGCGGGTAAGCTAGGTTACTTGGGAAATGAGTAGGGTACCCTGTAATTATGCTTAATTACATCATTCTCCTTTGGATCCTCCATTTCCTCACGATAATACGCAATTGTCCACTTTGCCTCTAGCTTCGTTAAAGACTAATTCATCGATGCTTAATATCTCACGAGGATTGTTTAGTTCCCTCCGTGAGTCTTTGGCCCATAAGGCAAACACCTTAAAACCAATAAAAATCTTACGAGATTTGTCCACATCTTCCATTCAAAATAATCGGCTAATGAAAAATCCAGGATTGGCTACGAGGCGAATGTAGTACCGTGATGAAAATCTGGTCTACTTCCCGAAAACTTAAAACTGCTGTCAGCATCGAAGATTTCTGTCATTACTTGAATGGGAACAGAATTATACGAAAAAGTCAGTTTGACAGATCATGAAACCTTGCTTTAGACCAGGTTTTCTTAACCTGGGGTCCATGGATTAGGTACTGGGGGTCCACGAAGATGTTAAAATAATAACAATAAATAATAATATAATAAACCTGCCCGACATTTAAGTTTGTAAGGGGTCCGTCAGATTGTTTAAATATTGCAAGTGGTCCATGATGATGAAAAGGTTAAGAAACCCTGCTTTAGACAAAGATGTATGCATCCTGTCAAATGTTTTTTTCTGGAGACTGGTTTTCAATTCAATTCAGTACCCTACTATCAGTAAATGAATACCATGTGGTAGGGAGTTTTCACATTTTTGTTTCTTGACCCTTCATTTATTTCTTTCTCAATGCGTAAGCGATGAAATTTCCTTTAAAAATTCAGCTGTGGACCAAAATTGAAATTCGCCTAAAAGTCACGACATAGTATACCATAGTGTAGCCTTCAAAACTTTCACGTCCTTGGCATTCTTCATTTCAGACTGCGTTCGAAAACAGGATGTATAGCTTAAAAGTTGACTGCGGGCAGCGGTATCCCGATGATCCACCAAATGTGAGGTTCATTACACGGATCAACATGAACGGAGTCAACAGTACAACGGGAGTGGTAAATAACGCCCTTAATATTTTAAAAATTTATTAAATAATCTGAAACGATGAACGTAACTGATGGTTTCGTCGTTTTAAGCATTGATCTTCTCGGGTTGGATTTGGGAGAAACAACTTCGATCACCTGTACTTTGGTTTTCAAAGTGGTTTCTGCACAAAGTCCCAGAGTAGTCCAAAAATGTGGCCACGACGTCTCCTATCTCTTAAAGGCCCTGTCAACGGTCAAGAATACTGTCAATATTTGCTCAAATTGACAATACAATTGATCGTGTAGGGTGGACAAATTTGGAATGATGGCTAGTCATAACAATAATCCAGATTTTGTCTTCATTATTAGGGCGTGGTGTGGTGGGCATGTTTTAGGATATTGACAGTATTATTCACTTGATTGATGGCACACATCAATAATTCGGTCAATAATATGTGGGGTTTAGCCTATCAATACTCCTAATTTTCACAGTAGGTTACATGAGGTCTCCACCACGATAGATAGATTTTCTCCTTTACAACGGACCATTAAATGAGCTCAACCAAATTTTCAAGATCAATCGTTGGTTCAGTGTGACAACGTGACAAGAATTTTGTTTAACTCGGGACTTTTTGATCTTTTAGGTGGACAAACGTGCGGTGCCAGTCTTAACGCGATGGCAAAGAAATTACTCCATCAAAACAGTGCTACAAGAATTACGTCGACTAATGACCATGAAGGAAAACATGAAATTGTCACAACCTCCAGAGGGCAGTACTTTCTAAGAAGCCTGGTTTGAGAGAGGAATGGATCACAACTTATGCTATTCTTAACCAAATCACTTTGGATCTGCATTCGTGTGCTGAAAAACAAAAAAAAATCTAGCGATATGCCCTCGGCGAGTTAGCCAGACCCTCCTCACCCGTTTCCAATGACCCTTCCCCAACAACACTCGCTTTCTTACCTCTTTGAATAAAATGTAACAAACCCTTCATTCTACGTGACGTTTCATACACAATTGACTCCATCTTCATCGAAATGGCACCTGTCCTTTTAGAAAAAGGAAGAGCTGCAGTAAAACGTTTAAGGAAATAATTTCAAAAGATTCTCTTTCCGCTAAAGCCAGTCAGGTATTTACAAACTCATTTCCAGCAGCACACGAGTTGCGGACACAGGTTTCTCCTGGGGGCAAGGAGCCTTGTCGGGTCATTATTATTGTTACTATTAATAAACGGCAAAACGTCAGACTTTATATAAAATAAAAAAAGATGGGAGAGGATGAGGGAAATTAAATCATGCTTTGTTTCATTCCTACTTTCAACTAGACTTTTGACCAAACCACTTTTTTCTTGTACCCCCCAAGATTTTGCATTTGGCCCCCTTTGGCTTTGTTTTCTGTTATTCAATTTGCGAGTCTGTCCAGTGTGAATGTTATTGTGCGTATTATATCAGAATAAAATCTTGTCAAATGTAAGAAAATTATGCGTCAAGATCTGTTACGCAAAGGGTGGTTTGTTGGTGGCGAATTTCTTTTCCCAATCGTAATTTTAGGACTATAATCATCATTAGGACACATCGTAATAAAATGCAATATTGTTCTCAAACATGGAACATGCTTCATAAAAACTGCAAGATGCAAACGAATTGAAAACAAAAGTATTTGCCAAATCTTATATTGATCGGAGGCCAAAGTACAATTATAAACTGAACAATAAAAACGGTTTAATAGACTGAATACATTCGTTGAAGTCTACCTCAACTACCGAAACTCAACCTGTGTAGTCTCTTGTCGCCCACTTGCACCATCACGGTGTGACTGAAAATACATTGTCGGAAATATACTAAGAATCTCAAATTGCAGTAAGTCTCCACACATGGACCACATTTGGCAGATCACCTTGACTTCAGCAAAAGATCACGTATTTCCGAGCAATGGACGAGCATTTTTCAGAAGTCAATTGCAGAAATTACGCTATCTGAGGTCGGCTGGACCACCGAAGTCGTCCAAAACCATCATGGGGTCTCTATTTGACTCGTGAAAAACGCTTGTGTTTAAAGGGCCTAAAAGGGCTTGACCACACCAATAAACGTGCCAATGTCAAAAGGCTCTATTATGTTAATTGATGCGGTAGACGTGTGGTCAGTTTGAAAATTAAAAACGCCACGATAAGTACTTTGCAAAAATGGTTCAAATGTGGCGGACCAAATGCTCGTCTGAAACAGGAACGGGCGTTTCCGGTGGCAATTCATTGATGATGCAAGTGGGCGACAAGCGATCATACATGGATCACTTTCGACAGACCGAATAACACTCATCAATTTTCGTCTTTAGGGCAACTAAACCGTCATGCAAGGATAACTCCCCAAACTACGAGCTGCAAGATGTGTTCACGTAACGTAATAATCTCCAGCTAAATTTATAAAAACTGAACATATTATCGGAACGTAATGAAGCACGGCATCGCTCATGACTTTGGTTACGACACGTTTAATGCATAATTAGAAAAAAGCAAATGAATGGAGATATATTGGACCACCAGATCAATGCGTTGGTTGAGGGAGTAGGGACGGAAGGTAAACCTAACTCGTATTTCTTTTAAAATATTTCCTAGTGACGTTAACAATGAGAGATCCACCAACAATGATAATGAAGAGAACTCAAAAGCAAAAGTTTCCGTACGATGGACCGAAGGGGAGTGCGATCCCATTCTCAAAGAACAGATCGAATCCTATAGAGTTCAACGTTAAAATGAAGTAGTCCGACGTATACCAACCTTTTTTGAACCCTCTACTCCCCGACATCGTGCATCCTGCCGTGAGACAGAAATGGCGCGTCCTCGCAATTACGCGTGACGCTTCCCCGAGTGTATTTAGAATGGTCCTCGGATGCGTTTGGTGTCTATTTCCGCGATCTCTTATTCGTCTTTCCCCTGGGACTTTCCTCCCGTCTCCTCTTGTCGTCTCGTTTCTTCGGGGAACTGTCTCTGCGGTCTTTGCCGCGAGGGCTTTCCTCTCGCCCCCTCTTCTTGTTTGCACTGCTGCTGCTGCTGCTATGCCCGTGGGCCCCCTTTTTACCTCCGCCTCCGCTGCTAGGCCGCCGAGCCCCGCTTGACCCGTGGCCGCTTCCTCCTCGCTTCCGGCTCGTATACTCGTCCGTGAATCCAGTTCCACCATCCTCTTTATCGGCTGAAAGCGACCAAAGAGAAATAAGTTCTACTTGTCTGATACAAAGGTCGCTGAAGATTAAAGACCAATCATACTTCGCTACCTCTACTAACTTTACCATAATTAATTTTTGGTAACAACGTTAGCTAATGAGCAACTATTACGAGGTGATCAAAAATACATCGTATAAAAGCCATCAGAGAAGTAAATGCTTTTGTACAGAAATAAAACTGGTACAAATAAATTCTTACCAGCAGCAGCTTCCTCCTCCAATTCACTCCAGTCCTTGCCGCTGTCCTCTGCGGATGCTTCTGCTCAATGATAGAAACAAGAATTACATATTGCACTTCAATATTTGCGGCCCAATTCGTTAACTCGTTGAAAAACCGAGCGCATACCTGAATCTGATTCCGTGTATTCAGATTCCCCTGAATAATCGCTGGATTCATCATCCGATCCCTCATCATCGTCGGTAGGAACATAAGCATCGTCCTCTTCAGATTCATCGTCATCGCCGCCTTCTTCGCCCTCCGATTCGGGGTCGAGGAAAGTCCAGCCACCGTTGTCGAAAAAGCCATCCGGATCTTCCGTAATGGTCTTCATGATTTTTGTCCAGTTCAAACTCTGTATGCCTTCCGTGTATCGGATATCGCACGAGCTGTTTGCAGATTGAAAAAAATCGGAAACTTAATAAAAAAAACTCCGATTGTCCAAATCATTTTTTTAAAATTTTGCTTAATAACATCACAATAATCTCGACGCTGTCAGATTGTCAGAAATTGGCTAGTTCCTAGCTTCTTACAACAAAAGTACGGATTTAGCCACTTACTTAAGCCACTCCTTAACGTGGTCCAACATGTTCATTGGAATAGCATTGACCATGGCTACTTTTCGGTGATAATCTTTGAAGACGAAGATCATGTCAAAATTTTTCAAGTGAAACTGCACTCTTTCAAAGTGCACCAATTCCACTTCTTCTAAAGTGATGACAAATGGCGGCTAAACAACGCATAAATTCAAAATTGAGAAATTAGCAACTTGGAGACAGCGAGACGAGCGGATGGCCGATTGACAAAGCGCGTACGTACCCAATCTGTAAGATTGACCAAACAACCGCTAGTTGGTTGCAGGAGGACGGTGGTGCGATAGGGAACACCGTGGTATCCCAAATCCCGGAAGGGAGTGTCAAACTCCATCTCCTGTTTGGTCATAGACTCCACTTTCTCGCAGAAGTTCTTGAAGGCTACCTTCAGTTTATGCCTCAACTCTCTTTCTGCCTATAAATTCATAACAGGTTTCAAAATATTAGCGTTGCCTTGAAATCAAAAGAAAAATTTCATTAAGCATTTTTGTGGGACAGAGTAGATTTACATAAAAATCCCGAATTAAAATAAGTACGAGAAAATTTTTTGAAATAAAAGTGACATAACTTATAACGGAAATAGTAAACGACAGTTACGGATCAAGTCGAACGCATTTTTATATATGCTCAACAATGTCCTTTATTTTAAAAAATCTCAAATCAACACCAAAACAGCTAAAAAAAAATTCAATTTTTTAAATTTTAAATACTTTTTAAATTCTTCAGTATATTTAAGAAAAAGAAAAACAAGATTAGACCTGAATCCAAATTTAAAATGTTGCATTTTTCACGTATGAATCTCAGATCTCGCCAGATTAATGTGCAATATATCGTAACTCGCGCATCATACGCAACTCTTTTAAATATTCAGTGATAATTTGTTGAAAATTCTCCAAATTATTTAAAATATAGATGCAGCAAAAAAAAAATTGTGAGAAAAAAAGGAGCATCTCCCACCTGTTCAGCAGCGATATCGTCCCTGTCATGCATGTGCTGATGTTTACCCAAATCCGTGGTAATTTCTCCCACTTCGGTGTAAAACTGCACATCGTTGTGCTTTTTCTTTCCAAACATAATGGCATTCTAACCGAAGAGAAAAGATGAGAAACGGTGAGTTTATTTACGGCCATTTCAGGTGCTTGCTTTTCATTCTTTGAAGTTACTACTGACCTTCAGTGTAAAATGCAGTAAAATTATCATCTCCCCATCACACGGTTGGAAAAACGCGTGTTTGATGTTATTGTATAAAATATCCACTTTGTCACCACGGACGGAAGTGAAACGGAATCCTAATGTCAGGCAGAATAAAAAAAAATACCATTCCGATTTCTTTGAAAATACATATCAAAGGCAAAGCAACGCGCTCAAAAAATGGGTCGTCAAATACCGTTAACGTGAGCTTCTAAGGTGCCAGAGATTCTCTTGGTGACAATATTGGGTCTGATGTAGAGGTCCTTAAGCTTAGGGTTGCCTTTGTTCGTTCCCACGATGAGCGTGTCTTGCTTCACGATCCCTTCTCTTTCCCTCTCTTCCGCTTCCCTGGACTTGAATTTCTTTTGAACTTCTTTGATAAGGCGAAACGCAGTGTTTAAATTGGCCGAGGGAGCGGAAATTTCTCCGGGCTCTTTCGTGTTTGTACTTCGGAAGGTTCTAAACAATAACGAAATGATTATACGCAAGATCTCCTAGAAATTTCGAGGGTAGCAAACCCATTTCCCGAACGTGCATTTTCAAATTTTTACAAAATCCATTTGGGCAATTTTCTCGAGAAATAAAAAATTACATTTCTTTGACAAAGGTAGCGTCAGGGTGCGGAAATATATTTCCTTCGTTTCTCCCGAGTGCCGAACCAGGATGGAAAAAGTTGAGACGAAGGTAAGTGTAATCTCCTTCCACCGACTGACTTATGTTCTAGGAAAAAAAACGTAACGAAAAGGTCTGTGAGATTACGGAGAAATCTATCACTGAAAACTATGGTACCAAAATTGCAGCCACAAAAATTACCTTAATGGTTGAAATGTGGTACGCAACAGGAACGCCAAAAACAGGAAGAATTAAGGTTTCGTATTTCCGATCTGAAAATATTTATCGCGAGTTATCATAAATTTACATGGAATTTTTCAACAAAAACAGCATACACTCTGGCTAATTTCCTTGTTTGTAGCAATTTACATTTAAAACAGAATTCATCCGGCTTTTTTTCCAATAGAAACTATTAATTAGTCGCCAGTTATATTAATGAAAGGGGCAACCTGGCCAAACGGAGGAACAATACTGACCAACATAAATCTTCAATTCTCGAACTTCAGGTTCCTTGGGCATCAAATTTGCATTTTTGTAAGAAACGTTGGACTTCCGCACTCGTTCTTCCTTCTGACCACCTTCTTGTTGCGCCAGGCGAGCTTTCGCCTCTTGATTCACTTGTTCGGCCAGCTCCTTCTGATGAAGTTTCCTCTTTTCTTCGGCAGAATGTTCAGTCTGCAGCAATTACATTATTTTAGCTCAAAAATCTAACATTTCAAAACACGAACGAAGGTGATTGTTAATACGGCGCAAGCGACTCACTCTTAATTTCGTGTCCAACACCGCCGTTCTTCTTCCGCCTCGACCGAGAGGAATATTCGGTTGCGCGCCGTTTATTTCTTTTTTAATTTTTACAGCCTTCTCCTCCTCTTCCTCCTCCTCTCCTTCATCGTCATCGTCTTTAACAAATATCCCTACATGTTTCAACTTCTTCCTCGAATTTGTAATGACCGTTGCCGGATTTCCCTGCAAAGAAAACACGCATTATTCATTCGTTCGCACTAAGTTTCAAATTATCCTGAAGTGAAAAAAGGCCTTCACTGCATCCTCACATCATTCACGATGACGGTATCGCCTATAAACAACGCGTATGTCTTGGCTTGCTTGTCTTCCCCAGCATCTTTGTTCGTCAGCTGTCCGAATCCAACGTTAATGCTAAAAGCCATACCTAAGCGAAAAAGTAAATTAACAGTAAATGAAATGTGCTCGAGGTTATGTTCCGAAGAAGGATGTGCAGTACCTTTTTTAGCAACCACCGTTGCTTTGGGCCCGATCATCATAGAGCTTTCTCGGAATTCTATACCAATTCCAAACCTAAAAAAAATGGCCAAGTATAAATTTTAATTTATGTGCAGGAAAATGCGGAGGCATGATAACAATTATAACTGGTACTAAAAACTCAACATCTACAAAAAACATGACAAAAATGTATTTCACAAAAACAAAGGTCTATCATGCAAGACGAAAAGTTTTAACTTGTTAACGAGCCAAATTTCTCCAAAATAAAAACTTAAGATTGAGGTGCAGGCAAGCAATACGTATTATACATCTAGAATTACTGACAGTTACACAAAAGCGCGTGAAATTAAGAGCAGAGGCAAAACGTGTTCCTTACCCCAAATTCTTGGTCATTTTGTCGAGCAAATCTGCCTTTTCCTTCTTCACGTACATCAACAGCTGCCGAATAAACATCACACAACTTGACACCATCCATCAAGGTTTTCAGGATCTCTTCTTCCAAATTCACCAAGAAATTGTAATTGTCTTGCACTTCTTGAGAGGGATTCACGAGGAGCGTTCTCACAATGTTCGAACAGTAAGACTTATAGCGGGCAACCAGAGAGCACAGAATGGCACCAAAGTGAACATTGTTTTTATCGCTCACTGCACTGAATTTCAAGCTGTAGATTTGACTCGGGTCCACGCCGGAAACATAGCGTTTGTCACTGATGGCATGCTCCACACCTTCTGCCAATTTAGCATGACGGACTTTCTGCGATAAAAGCAAGAAATGTTAAATAAATTTCCCTGAAAGATATAATTGCAGAAATAGGAAATCCAAGACCAACCTTATCCGAATCTATAATTTCCATGATGTTATCTTTAAGATACTTTGTGAAAACGTCGACAGTGACTATACAGGCCTTACGCATCAGAACGAGTTCGCTTTCCTCTTTAGGGGCCATTAAAAGAGCTGTAGCTGCGCTGACATCAACCTGTTAAAAAGAAAACGTTCTTCGTCTTCTATCATCAAGTGGTTGCAATTGAACAAACAATTAAACGCTGTAAAATTTTACCGCAACCTTAAAAATGTTTTTTTACAAAACAACGTTTCGACGCAACATACGTCTTCATCAGGTGTCACTGTGGCGACATATACCCATCCCCCTTACACCCATTTGCAAACTTGGATTAACCCCAATTTTGAGTCATCCATTCCATTTACTGAACTTTTTTCCATCTCGCTGGAACCAACAGCCATGGCAAGTGAACTGGAAAAAGTTTCAGTGGATGGAATGGATGACTCAAAATTGGAGTTAATCCAAGTTTGCAAATGGGTGTAGGAGGGATAAATTCATGTCGCCGCACTGACACCTGATGAAGACGTATGTTGCGCCGAAACGTCGTGTTTTGTAAATTAAACAGACATTTTTATAACTGCGGCATTTTACCGCGTTTAATTGTTAAAAGAAAACATTCGTAAAAATCTAAATAAAAATTTGTTGAGTTACCATTCATCACCTTACATTTTTCAAGATTAACGCAAATACTTTTTCATGTTATCCCCATCATAAAAAAAATACCAAACACTCACAAATTCAAAGGATTCCTCTTGAAGAGCTGAACGCCACGAATCAACGAACTCCCCGCTGAATTTGTCCTTGCTGAATTCGCCGATACTTTTCCCCTAAATTTTCAGGTTAAACAACCGTATTATATTTCAAAGCATTAAAAGCTTTCGAGCGATGTTAAGAAAAATAAAGATGCAAAATACTAACGCTTTTGCTTTTCTTGATGGCTTCTAAAAGCTTGGTGAAATTAGCTTTATCTCGAACCAGGAGTTTGACCGGCGGTATGCCAGTCTCATTTTCCTTTCCACTCTGGATCTGTTTCAGAAAGTCCACTTTCTTTTTACTCGCCAAAAAGTAAATGGCATTTTCGCAGAGGAGCATGACGACATCCATCAACTCGTACCCAAACAACCACAACTGAAAACACAAATTAAACAAGCTTCAGACAATGCCACGAAGTTAAAATTGACCTATGCAGAAGCACAAAGTCCAAAGGCTCTTTGAAATGACTGCATTCTTTGACTCGCATTTATTTGTTTCGTTCATTACCTGAATTGTGGTTGACTTGGTATAGACGGCATCTTCATCCGCACCCACAGGCACCATCAATGCATCCATTTTGGCAAATCCATCCCCATTCTCCTTACTCGCATTCTAAATAGTAAGACATGCGTCATTCAGTGACAATCGAACGCTACGTGAAATAAATCTTTAAGCATATTATACAGTCCTCGACGTTTTTAGTCGAAAAACTAAATTTATTTGACAGGACTTTGAACGGCCACTGGATACACGTTTATTAAACTCATATCTCGGTATACTAGAGCAATACGCAGTAAACAATGGCAGCATGACAGGTGGACATATTATCGAGACACAGCTCGAACACTGGGTAGTGATAGATAAGGATTTATTCGTCGTAAAGACCAGGCGATTTTTTCACGCAAGTTTTTTCCCGATATGTACTCAGAATATTAAGTGTCGAGCTTCACCGTGTCAAAAATGGAACAAGGGACCAAATATTCCGCGTTCGAACACCGCCAACACGAGCACGTTTCACGGCCGCTAAAAGTCCTCCGTTACTCGGAAATTCAATTAATAATATTCATTTTACAACTAGATAACAATATCTTACGTTCCAAGTGTTGTATAGTCGCCTCATGCGCCTATAAAAGGCTTCTTTGTCGATAGATATCGACGACATTGCTTCGAAGTTCCAAACAAATGGCGGCCGTCGGCTTCGAACTCAGCGATATGGCGGCAAAAGATC
>JAQGAO010004757.1:0-14597 GCA_034697705.1 Ommatoiulus sabulosus
TTTTTAAAAAAGGAAGCTATTTAACTTTAATTTTAGTCAGGCAAAGTCAGGCAAAATTGTATGAAAAGTCAGGCAAACATGAGAATAAAATGGACAAAAGTCAGACAAAGTCAGGCAAGTCGATTTTTCAAATGTGGTGGCAACCCTGTATATGGCAAGCTGAGATGTGACGTTTTCACTGAATATAAATTAATTTCGCTTGACTTCATGTCATCTCAAACCAGAAACCTGGATGCTTCAATTGTTGTAGTGCGACACCGCGCTGTCTCGGCCTTGAAACTGAAGCTCGGCTGAACCTCGAAAAATGTAAAGTGCAAGGCTGAACGGGGAAAGCGAAAAAAGTTGGCAAAACAATCATAACTGCGAAAGTAATTAGCATCAAAGTTAAATAAACAACGTGGTACATGGGCTTGCGCGCCTTAGCTGTCAAGGCAATAATTAGAAATTCCTGTTCACTGTCGAGGAGGTTGGAACGAGACTCGGAGGGGAATTAAGGGACACGCGAGATGTTTGGGTGATGACAGGTCAACAGTTTAGTCAGCAGCTGGCATGGTCCAGGGTCTTGAATTGCTGGAAACCTAGAAAAAATGGTAATTGCATAATTTAAGGAAGGGGAAGGATGTATTTTTTTTCTTTTTCTTGAATGTTGATTATTTTCAGGGTTAGACCTACCGTGAACAAACGAAAATGCGCTTAGTCCTTCGTGCTTAATACCCCCTGATGCATGGCAGGGAGGATTAAAGCGGATGTCCGGCCATTTCCAGAAGAATTAGGATTTTTTTTTGGTCTTTTAATTCAATGCTGCAGAACGGCAAAAAACTAGTCTTCTAAATCCATTCAGTGGTGCTGATCAAAGGAATAAAGCTATGGAATGGCAATTGATCTGTCCATCATCGGGGAGTATTAAAAACATTCTGAAAGAGATATCAAGTGCTCGAGGTCATCCCTGCATTATTACATCAAGGCCTTTTTCACCTCTCCTGCTCGATGTTTATGAACGTTCCTCGCAATATCGGATATGGATGAGTGGAGGACGTTCTGGAAGACAGTTTTCGATGCCATTACCTGAACTTGAGTCGAGCTCGGAGCAGTTAATTGAACCCCAGAGCAGTAACATGTTTACTGGAAATGTCTGCTACAAGAAAAATCCTTAAATCACTTTTTTGCTTTACGAAGAAGTGGCAGCTAGGGCTCTTTAATTTGAACGCTCTGATGATGAATTCAACTGCATTTGACAACCAGAATTAAGTTAGTAAATGCGACGCTGAATAAAAAATTCAGCTTCGTTATACATGATTTACCTGAGGGAAATAATGAACGTTTTCATCAAGCGAATGTGGTTTAATAGACTGAAACATTCGAAAACAAGTATGATCGATACCGAGCTTCTTTTTTTGCTTTCTTAGAAGGAAATTGTTTTCTTTTCCATCGTTTGTTTTGATGATGGATGCCACTGCCTGCATGCTTATGCAAAATTCTTTGAAATTAACAGTCGTTGTCGATTTTATTTTTCTTATCAAACTGTTTCATCACTTTGGCCAGTAAATCCTGTTAGCTACATCTAAATGCACGTACATGTATAATACGAGGTACTTGATTTTTTTTAAAAAGTACCAATACCGACAAATAATACCAAAAAACTTGAAGTTTGTGTGAGGAGTTTGCTCGAGGATTAAATAGCGCCCAAAGATGAAGGGGTAACACTGGGATCTCGTGTTTCAAGAGCTACCAGTTTTCTCACTGTCTGCTCGTACGTAAATTCGCCCTTTAGAAGTATCAATGGAGTCTGGAGAATCTGTTGAACTCGAGATAAGCGGGGAAATTCGTGCCAATTCATGTCGAAATTTTGAGGAAAAAAAGGGATTGTTGCCTTTCTGCGAAGACGGGCGTTTAAGCTGCATTGATACACGTAAACCTGTCTGATAAGTAGTTCACATAAAGGCACGACAGAAACGACCTGTTAGCTCAGGTGGCGCCCCCCTTCGCCGGTTCCTCCCTGGTCGCATTTTTGAAAGGTAATGTCAATAGGAACGCTTTAATCCCATTTAATCCAAGGGTGACACTTTAGATATTAAATTTCAAAGTCACACCTTCGGCAAACAGACAACAAGCAGACCAGACTTAAAAAAGATTTCCATTTAAGCCGAGGCCTTGAAAGGCGGAATTCTTGGCGTACTTCTGCGCAACCAGTCCTCTAATCGGCGCCATTTTTCATTTTTTTGTGTGCTCAGCAAGCCAGCGTGGACATGCTTTGGTGGCTCGCATTTTTCAGCGCTGGTCTGCTACTAATACGAAATTTTTTTTTGTCTGTTGGAATAAACTTCAGGGAAGGGTCCATGACACAAAGTCCTTCAACTCTTTGCCACCTCACCTGAAGGTGCTTCATCACTTTCCCCTTACTCCCTGTGATCCATCCAGTCACGATGTTTGCATTGAGCAAGTGGTGTAAATATCGCTCATATTTCATTTTGGATAGTTCACCGATCCTTCAACCGCCAGGGGTCGCCCATCCATGACGTGATGTAACTTGCAGAATTTTAACCCTGACACTGTTTTAAATGAGCAGGGTTCTTGCCCCGTTGAGTGGAAGTTAACATTCGTGGTGACATAATGGAGTGGTTGCTCACCACGTGATGATGGATGAAGCGAGTGGCACCTTCAGCATTTGAAGTACTGTATTTAATGTATCAGAATGTTTTTTTAAATGAAATTTCCATTTATTGAAATTGCAAACATGGGAAGATTTTACATATGCTCACGGTGCCGTTTTTATACTCTTCTTACAGGAATAAACTAATGTATTTCAATAATGGAAATCAATATGAAAATCATATTCCATGTTTGATTAACCGAAAAAATGTAATTTTTTTAACCTCTAAAAAATGCGGAACGAATAACTTTTCGATGGGAATTTGTCGAAATATTAACTTTACGATGTGACTTCTCAAGTTCCAAAAAGGTTGGCATGTCGTTTGTGACGCAACTTGACTTTATTGAGCTGATGATGGTAGCAGATCCACCATTTGAAGTACAGTAGTATGAATATTATAACGAAAATTGGTGGAATTACTTTATAAAACCTATAGATTATGATATTACAAGGGCCGGGGAATATAATGGGACTTGTGTTTTAGATGGAGTAACTGCCGTTCAAGGTCTTCTCAAGAATGTGCTGTCAAAATCGGACTAAATTACACGAGAACACGAAAACTTACTGTAAAGCTGTAGTAATGTAAAATGGGTGTCCACATTGTTTCGAAAAATTGGTCCACATAGTTCATTTCCTCCTATACTAGTTTGTAAAAGTGTGATACCCCTTGGGTGACTTGGTCTCGACCGAGATAACCCCAACGAAAATGGATGTTACTTGAGCTAATTTTGAAATGAGTGTACGCCGATTTTATTCCTGTAGAATGGGCACATGTATGTATTTTATAGGCAATGAGTCTGAGTAGCCCTTGTCATTGCGGAGAGAGAGAACATACAAAATCCAACAAATATCCACAAATTCCCTCAAGTTGTAACACTTCTCCGTTCTCAATTCTGTGGAAGTGTTGTGCAGAGCGTCTTAGGCCTGCTTCAAGATATCGCCATAAATCTGGATATTTAGGGCCTATTTTCGTCGACTTTGTTTGCAAAATGGATTAAATCTTGGGTTTTTGCCTCGCTTTTGCATAAGATCATTAGCTCTATTTGAACAGGATGGCGTTTCTAAACCCTCGCACTCTTATAAGGGCGTTTTGCAACTCCCCACCCAACTACCCCCACATCTTACCCTCTCGAATTTAAAAATTTGGCGCTGTAAATAGCTAATTTATGCCGAAGTTTTCATTCTGGGTATTTTTTAGGCTTCCAAGCCTTTCGAATTGTGGTTTCTGTTGTAATAAGGTTTAATGGGCGCGTGTGCTATTGCGGATAAGGGAATTAAAATCAACTTTGCTCCCCATTCTCCTTAAACATCCCACACCCCCACCTCTCCCTCGACAGCTGTTATGTGATATTAGGGAAATGTGTATAAAAAATGGCGATGCACCATCACGAACTACGTAATCTCGTGTTCGCGGAAATTGAGATTAGCTCGCCGTGGTCTAATGGCACCCATTTGTCGGTAGTTCAGGAATCAATTTGCCTGAAAATTTCTGAGAAAAATGAAGAAATTGTCCCTTTTTTATATGGAGAACTTTTTAGCTCCGGCTTAACGTCTGAGAAGATGTTTCTGTAAAAACTAGAAAGTCAAGATGGTAGTCAAATGGTTTATCTATGAGTGTCATAGATGGCAGTTCTTCATCGTCTGAAATTCAGCCAACATCCTGTTTTTGGAGCGCTGGCTTGGTTCCGGTTCTGACTTTTCTGACTTATCAATTGTAGTTGATATATTATGCATGTATGTACATGTATTTGTTTGGATAGCTTGACTTTTGTTTGATAGTTTTCACTCTGCTGATACGTGTTTCTTAATTTAAGTTTGATACAGTGTTATATGAATTTCAAAGGTCTTGGACACGATTTACTAATTTAGGCATACTGTGTGTTTCCAGGTGTATCTTATCTATATCTTATCTCTGCTATCTTATCGATAGTATAATCTTTTTGGCATGGCAAGCATTCTACATTGCAATATACATGTATAAAGTAACCCTGGAATGTAGGCAATCACTCAAAGCAATATGCTATGCATGATTGCCTATCATCAAGGGGGCAAACTGAATGCCTGAAACCTGAATGGCATATGTTGTTGGTCATTGCTGTTATAATGTTATTGCATTATTAAAAATTGATAATCAATATTTATTCATGGCACAACCATGGTTTATCTATGAGTTTCCCTCTGGACACGCTTAAAGCGTGATTAAATTGTGAGAGAAATTGTCATTTTTCGAATTTTGTGAAATGAGATGATGTCCAAACGTTTAATAACGCCAGGTAAATTATCACGGATAGAAAACCTGTGTGATGAAATACTACTAAATTTATTTGTTAGTCAGTTTTTCTTCCAATTGCCGGTTTTATTCCAAATTATCCGTTTAAGTATGCGAATACTGGGTCAGAATTGCAAGGCAAATATCGCATGTTAAATTATTCCGCGTTTTGTATATTTTAATTTAATGAAACGAAATGTTTATTTTGTGCATTGTTTAGCATTTAAATGATTTTGATTATTTAGCATATTGCATGGCGTTGTACAGCAATGTGCAGAAAATGTATAATAAATAGCATGGTAATGTGTACATTTCTGCAGGATCTTTGCAATATCTGGTTTCATGGGAATAGTTTGGATGAGATTGAGGGGACAAATCTAACTATTTACACATTTGACGTAATGTAATATGTAACCTTTGTTATAGGCAAATAATCAAGTTTACTCGTGCTTTCATCTCACAAATTCAGATTTGCCCCCTCATTCCCATCCAAACGATCCCCATAGAAACAAACATGTCAATCACCTTATAAAGGCGTATGCAACGCATGTACCTATTTTGGCATATTTCTTTCAAATTAGCTAAACTGTTAAGAATAAATTCATGTAACATTTGGTGCATTTATTTTTAGACACTTGTTTCTCAGTATTTCCGTTGTTATTCACGCTCTAGCTGCTGCGCTGTCTGTCTAATGCTGACGAAAGACAGCTCTGCAAGTTGGCATAGTCTTTGACATGTTGCTAACACGTGATTAGCACGTTTTGTACATTGTATCGACAAGTTTATTCCAAGGGTGCCCTTTAAACACGTTTGAATTGACTATCCCATTCTGCTTCACCTCGTTCAGGTAAGCGTAGCTTGTAGCGCCACCTGGCACATGGATGAGAGCTGCATGGTGTGGGATAAAATACGAATGTTCTGACATTTTCGTTCCGCTGACGCTGGAGGACGATTCCGGAAGGTGCACACTAGGACAGCTTACTGTAGTTTGGAGCTATCCATCATTCGGCGGCCATTTTTTCAAGATGGCGTCCAAATTGACTTTCGCCTCCCACCGCCTGACAAAATGCCTTCCACTGGGTTTTAAGTGGGTCTTAATTTGTGGCCCAGTATACATCGAGCTTCATTAAGTCATGGCCACAGAATGCTCGATTTGGCCGGATGCCACGGCTTTTCACAGGAAGTAGCGAAGGGGTTTCAGATTCGCCTTCGTTTCACCTTTGCCTGTGAGATAGAGGAATTCTACCACCTTAACAACACGCGCTATCATTAGCGTGCCAACTCTAAACACCTACCTCAAGGCGATTGCCATACTGGTTGTACCTCCGAGAAGCACGTGACTGCAGCGCACCCTGCCATAAAACAGCAGCGCTGCATTATGCGGGGTGTGGTATGTTTGTTTCTGTCTGGAGTAATTTAAATGCATGCACTAATGGTGGAATGGCTAAGATGGGCATGGCGCAACTAAAAATAAAAGGGAGGAAGTGCCCGGAAAATGTACCATATCCCACTCTTGGTGGCCGGGCTTGCCCTACAGTGTATTTTGGTAGATTTTAAAAAAAAAGTATACAGTCCATCTTGGTTTAATTTCAACCGAAATTTGGCTGGTTGGTTTGAAATGCGCTGCTGTGTCGGTATTTACAATGTAATTGGAATGATAAAGCATGTATGCGCACCTGGCATGGTATAATTTTTGATAGACGTGTTTTCTGTAACTTGAGTCATGGAAATAATTGAGATAACTTTCGAGTAATTCTATTCTCGAAACTTGAGTACCAGGAGGCATACAGCTTTTGAAGAGAAATCAAAATGAATTCTGTTCTTTGCTAGTTCTATTACATGTTAGGTTAAAAATCGTTAAAAATCCAACCTTGTTTTCTGTATTTTTTTTCGAATCTGCATGCACATGAATTCATCGAATATTTGAGTATAAATTCAGTATATGTTTCTAAAATTGTCAAAATATCTTCGTATACACTGTATCTTCAATTAACGAAACCTATTTTAATCTTTTAACCTTGAAAGAGAAATGACATTTTTTTTCCAAAGATCTAGTACATGTTAGGTTAAACATCATTCAAATACAACCTTGTTTTCTGTATTTTTGTTTTCGAATCTGGATTATTTGCACATGTGTTCATCGAATATTTGAGTCAGCATGTTCATGTTTCTAAACTTGTCAAAATATCTTCATATATCCTAAGTTAACCAAACCTCTTTTAAAGTTTTAACCTTGAATGCGACAATGAAATTTGAGTAGGCAATTTAGTCCATTACTTTATGATAGTCTGGCAGCTTTATTTTCAACGTTTATTTATTTTAAAAAATAAATGAAAAATACATGTTTATTCGCATAAATAGGTTAAGTATCACGCTTGTACACTGTATCTTAAACAAGAAATGATTAAGTATTCTATTTATTCCTTAGCTAATTTTTTTGCTTGGAGCATAATGCATCGACATGTGGCAATGGGTTCAAACTTTGTTGCGTGTTCAATATTTATGCAAATAATCGATACAATATTTCAGTTTTGTCATATTGCTGTCTATGTTCATTATTTCTCAGGATTTACGTTGTAAATTTCTTAAATATAAAAGCAAAGAAATTGGCCTTGGCACAATTTTTTCTAAATTTATGAACGTTACGTCAAATGGAAGAACAGGTGTGGCAAAGAATAAGATTTAGACATGGAGAAATGTGGTAACGGTAGACATGGTCAAAGTGGACTATGGGGAGGGGCAAAAATGCAAATTTAAGGACTAGCTACAAGGGAACTTGTCTTTTTTAACTTCTGTGATTTTCGTTTTTCCCTTTTTAGGGTTTTCTATTGCTTGGTATCAAAAAGTTCGTAGAACTAATGTTAATTTTCGCTCCGAATTACGAACTAAAATTGGACAATCCTTCTGTTTTAAGAACTCAATTTCGTTATGCATGCAGTGTGCATTCTTTTCACTATTTTTTTCCCGAAAAGAAAAGCTTTTGTATGTGGCGATATATCTTAGTGGCGTCATACACGAGGCAAATAATATCCCGAAATATCTTTCTAGAAATATATTATTGCTCGTTATTTTTCCGTGTGTTGAAAAAAATTTACTTCGCAAATATATTTCTACTGTATATATACATGTATATATTTCCGGAATAGAAAATGCATCTTATTCTGAGCAAGTTATTTCTGGAAAGAAACATATGTCATTGGTTTTACAGCTATGTACAAAAGTTTCCTTCTGTTGGATAGCCAATCAGGAAAGACATATACGTCATATGATGGAATAAAAGCCCTGCTATCAATTAGTTTTATCTCCATTTCCCATTGAAACAGTGCTACCAAATACAGCATATACAGTACTTGTATTCTGAAATAATGTACTGCTATTCTAAAGACCGTCATACACGAGGCAAATTGTTGCCAAATTTCAGGCAAGTTTAGGCGTGTCCGAAAAGTCGAATGCATATTTCTGAGCATTTTAATGTGGCTTTTAAAACTGAAATTTCAAACTGGAAGTAGTTAATTTAATTTGTTATTAATATTGACAAATTAAGACATTTATTTCATCGTAATTCACATTTTAAAAAACAGAACTTTTTGAACATGCCTTTAATTGCCAGAAATATGGCAAAAAAATTGCCTCGTGTGCGACGGCCTTAAGCAAGTTATTTCTGGAAATAAAATAAACTGCCGTCATAGACTTTACAGTCCTTTGCAAAAGACTATACCCATCGGTGTGTTTTTTTTTTTTTTTTTTTTTTGCGGAAACTTGTGGGTCGCGCATTGCTGGCGCCTTGAGTAACTCTGCTATCTTAAAGTAAAACGCAATAAACAGTTGAGATTAGGGGTTTTTGGTGGGCCAAATGTGCGCGCACTTACAGTAGTTTGAAATTCGTCGATTGCGGCCACACGCAGGCTGCGAACTGCGATGCGAACGCATTGGCAGATGCGGGCAAACTGCGCTCGTCTATAATATAGCTTTCATACAAATAGCTTTTTGAATTGAGTCTGTAATCATGGCTATTAACTAGACATAATTAGGTGGGTCATAACTCAGCCGTTAATATAAACTAACAATAAATCAGATGAAAGGGTAACGCAGTTAGGGCAACATTTTCTCATTACGCAATCAAGCAGTGGCTACTGGGCTTGAAAATGACGCCGATTAGAAACGAGACTCGCGCAAATTAAAGGGGATGTTGCCGAGACAAATCCACCAAGTCATGCTTTTTTTTTGGCTTTTTTACACGGGCGCCGAGGGGCCCTCTGGTGGCACGAATTCTCAAAAACGCTTCCGGAACCCGAAATAATTGACAACGTACATTACCTGGAGCTCGACTAGAAAAAACATGCCTGAAAGCTCGGTTAAATTGGTGCTTAACTTTTCGTGTAACCGCCATTTTGCATTTCTTTAATAGAAAAAAATGTATAATGAGATTTTTTTTGTGAGCATGATTGCAGTTGTTTTGTTTGAGGTTAAGTACTGGTTTGTTCTTTTTGAATCGGTTCATACAGCGTTTAATCCGTTGCAGCCAAACCAGTCTTGTATAATTGTATTTCAGAAGTGACACAACTTGAAAATTGCCAATTTTCGGTTAAATGCTGCATGGTTTGTTATTTTTGTCATCGGTTCATGCAGTGTTTAATCTGTTGCTGACAAACCAGTCTTGTCTAGTTGTACTTCAGAAGTGACACAATGACGGTTTTGGGTCATGCGAAATGAGCTAGATATTTAGTAAAAACGACATATCTGAGGTATATAATGACTGAATTGTCATGCACTTCATTTGCATTACATGTACCATGATTAAAACTTGCTGTATCTTAAAAAGAAAAATGTTTAGTGGTGTCACTTCTGAAGTGGGGGTACGACAAGTTCGTAAGTTGCTGACTGTCGTGCAAATGTAGTAGTATTAGAAACACGAGATAAACTACGTAAACACTTCATCATACTATGCCCTTATGGAAACTTGACCTACAAATGATAAGTAAAAAGCTTGTTTCAACTACTTGAAACATGTTTTATGCTCATGTTTTCCAAATAAACATTATCTCGGTATGTCTAAGCATGGTATCTGCGTGTGTTTGATGCGTTTTCAACATGTAACTTGAAAAAGTATGATGTGTAAAACATGTTTTAACACATTGCCATTAAGGCGGTCCAAAACCATACACAGTTTTATTCTAAAAATAAGGAATTTGATAGTTAATTAAATGATTAAAACAAGTTTTCTTCGGAAAACTTAAATTACTCAAACCGCTTTTCTTTAGAACAGGCTCTAAAAACTATCGAATTGTCCTATTTTTTTTAAATTGTAATAAATAAGCGTGCAAATTAATCAACTTGAATAGAAGAGTTTTGGAACGCCCCTTCGCCCTGCATTCCATTTGACGTTTCTTTGGAATTATTTCGAAATTTAAAAAAAAAAACGTAAGAAAAAAATGTTTATTTCACAGGATAAATTCACCGATTTTTAGTTTTACATGTGTACAGGGTTTAGCATCACCTTAAAACCAAGATGGTGCACCATATTACAGTTAGTGGGGTTAGCACCGAGTTAAACATATCAAATATCACGTCTAATTAAAATGTCTTAAATTGCATGTGTATCTTATTATAAATGTGCACGCTTGTTGCTAGCTGCACATCAAGAAAAAGAAAATAAGATTTTCTACATTCTCAAAATGGTGAAACTACAGTGCTGATCCCGAAAAGTATTCTATAGATCTAATGTTAATTTTATCTCTGAGTTACGAACTAAATTTACACATTCTCTCTTTACACATCCAAACCACAAACAAGCATCCACGTTGGTTTTGGAGGCTCGCATTGAAATTTCGTAAAAAAGAAAATGTTTGTTGTTGGTGATTTTTTGTGGAATTTCAAACAAACAGTGGAGCCTAATTAAGAAGAGCTCGCTATATTATTATATACGAATCTCTGTTAATACGAATTTATTTCCAGTCCACGTCCTAGGGTATGGACGATTAATGTTAATTTCTTCGTTGAAGACGAATTTTGAATTCGGATATTACAAATTTTCTTCAAAAACCTATGAATATTCGAGTTCCCAAGCATTCGCGCTTTGTTACGTTAAATCGAAGTTTATAGATAATAAAGTGTCTATGTGCCCCCTTAGTGCATTAACTCTTTCAATATGAAAAGAAAGGTACTTTATAAAAGGCAATTCCTTGATAAAAGTTGCAGCACCTTCTCATTCATATACACGGCGTAAAATTTCATCCAAACTTCGATGGCATTTTAGTTGTTTTCGTTGAGGTCGTGTTTTAAATGCCTGATTCCTGATCATACCAACTACGGTTTAACTTTAAACGAACTGTATAAAGCATATCACAAATTGTATTTTTCGATTTTTAATGCCATTCCCATTTAGGAAGTTTCTATTTGAAGAATTTGTGGGGGGTTGGTATTGATGATGGAGCAAAAGTTATTTCTCCCATCAACTCTGGTATTTTTTTCTTCTCAATTTCCACTCGTATGACAACATAATAACGCGTTTGTTACCAAGCGTGCTAAAACAATAGGCTACTCAACAAAGAGAGTCCAAAGATTGTGTAACACTAATAAGGGGATTTAGGAAAGGGTTCGTCGTTGTTGTTTTTGTCTCCTGTTGACTGTTGTTCTTCCACTTGGTGGGAGGTTCTGGCGGGAATGGATTAACGCACTTTTTTTTCAGGCCTTGGGAAATGATGTCTTGAGCCAAGAATGAGGAAATTCGCTCGTAAAGTCAGGCTTAATGCGGCATTAATATCGTCCTATTGTCAATCTGCGTTTTGAAATTGGATTAGGCAAAATGGTGTCAGTTGGGTCATAAATACCACTTATAATACTACCGCGAGGGTCGCTCTTAAAACAATGTCTTCTCATTTTTTTTATTTAATAAATTTCCTCTCGTCTTAATCACCTTTCTAAGGTGTGCTAATTACTGAGGAGCCTGTTGCATTTTTTAGGCCAAAGAATCAAATCGTGTCGAGTCAGCCTAATTTTTTGTTACTCGAACTTTGGACGGTGGGTTTAAGTAACCCATATACATGTACCTATTTGAATATATGCAAATGTATGCATCGGACTGCCAGACTTTGTGGCTTTTTTCTCCATATATTTTACTTTTTTCTTTTTCTTCTCTTTGTTCTCGTAAGGAAAGCGTAGGTGGCGTGCGTGCAGGTGCTGCAGCCGCCGAATTCGCTCTCGAATTTATTACGGGTGTTTAACCGTTACATGTACCCGGCTGGTTCAAAGCGGGCTTTAATTTGAGTGGAAAACTCTGGGGCTGCACATAAATGTGGTCATCGAAGCAAGAATTGGAGTTTTAGTTTCGTAGTGTGAGGAATTGGTGACTGCCCCATCTTGACTTGCAAAGATCTCTAGGGAGGTGCGCCCATTGCGAGTGTAGAAATACGTGTTTATACATGTAGCTCGTGTGAAAATTATTTTCACAATTAATCTTGACCGCATTTAGCATATTTACTTTTAACACTTATGCAGAAAGGAGTAATTATTTGGTTGTCTTATAACAACACATCGCAAACCAGCTTCAGTAGCAGAAGTCAACATTTTTCATTTTTGGGTAGATGGCGCTGCAACTCACCAAAGTTTCTGCTAACTTTTTTTAAGATCATCGTAGTCCACACTTTTTCTGTTTTATGCAAGCAGAAACCAAGCCAAATGCAACATGTTGACTATTAAATGTGAATCAACATTGTGAAGGTAGTTATAAGGGTTATAAGACTTTCAATTTCTGATAAAAGTAAATGTCTCCGTTAAGTGCATTTAATGCATGGTAAAAATAAAGTGTCAATACTGTCATTTAGACGAAACTATGGCCACGGATAATAATAATAGTGAAATTGGTAACCTCAAATGTGATATTTTTACTGAATATGGAGCTAGTATTGCTTGACTTAATATTGTCGTAAACCGGAACTACACAATGTTTAAATGTTATAAATGTGTGCCACTTTTGAAGCAGGGGTGCGACGTGATGGTTTTAGGGTGGGGAATGAATATAAAATCAATTAAATTGCACGTGATTTATCGATGACCCCATAGCACAGGTCCATTTCTTATTCAGAGTCGTACTTGGAAGTAACCCAGCCATTGCCAGTATACTCGCATGTAGGTGAAATACAACTCCACCTTACAATATTTATGAATGACCCCTTAACCATACTTATCCGTAGATCTTCGTCCGGGGGGGGGGGGTGATTTGCGAATAATTTCCCAACAGGAGGTCGCGAAGTCAACGTTGTTGACCACACAAATGACATACCGAACCACTTGGGAGGTCCGCGAGGAATTCCTGAACGACCCCCGCGTTGCTGTTTTTCAAACGTTAATGGCTAACTAATATCGTATTTACGAAGCGGGAGCTCAAGTAAACGAACTCTTGAAGCAGGGTTTGCCCTTGGCTTGAACTCCACGATTGTCCTCCGCACACTCGCTGGAGATCAACACCTGAACCCCGAGGTGTGCTCAAACCTTTTTCGTGCATCCAGTTATCAGCTCATCGTTTTCTCACTTTACCAAATATGCAATTTGCCAAAAAGCTTTTTCGCATAATTAAATTGGGTTGGTCCGTAATCTCGTCAAGCACCAAGCAACCAGCCGTTAGCTTTTAGTCGTATCTCGTGTCCGTTTTTCTGCTGTATGAAGTATGGCGAAACGGGAGCACTTTTATCCATTTATGGAAATTACTTAATGGACAGCACGGTTTTTACTTCGGTGACCGTAAATCTCGATGGCGCCTACGAGCTTCCGTAGAAAGATTTTTTTTTCTTCTGCTAGACGCGACGCCATATTAATTCGGACAAAATTGTCCATTATTTCCGAAAAACTTGTTGTTTTTTAAATTTGAGTAATGCCTGATTCCTACTACTTGACAGAATTCTACTAGCTGCAAGCTGCGCACTTCGATATTAGGAGTGTGACGTTCTCGGTAGGTGGCGCTGCAACTCACCAGAATTTCTGCTAACTTTTTTTTTAGTTAATTTTCTCCATCATCATCATCATCATCATCATCGAAACGTTGAGTGAATGGAGAATAATCAGTAGAATTACTTGGTCGTGTATTGCTAAGGTCTCGCAGAAATTATAGCTTTTTTTTAAGTTCATCCTGGTCCAACTTTTTCTGCTTGCTGCAATTGGAAACTAAACCAACGTCCAAGATGTCTGTCATTAAAAGCGAATCAACGTTTTAACAGTACACTGTAGTTATAAGTTTATAAGACATGCAATTTCTTCTAAAACTAAAGTGTTTGTTTTTTTAAATATATATATATTTTTTATCGCAGAATAGAAATCGCATTTTCTCTGTAAAAATTGAATTGTCATCTGCTAGTCATTCACTAGACAGTAGAGCTAGATTGCTTTTGTTGTTTTGAAAATGTGTGAAAATGCCTTCTGCAAGCAGCTAAATTTCTGTTTTTACTGCCTTTTCTGCCTCGTGGGAATCAGGCAGAATCAAGGTTTATTCAATGCTCCCAAAAATGCACGGAGTTCTACTGGTGATGTGTTGCATAAGCATAGGCGAAATGAAAGTGAAAATTCGAAAATGTGACTTGTTGTAAAATGCGATCTTCGCAAATCATACTTGGTTTCGTCGTCTACGGGAAGACACGCATAAGTGTTGATTTGATCAAGTTGGCGCCTGAAGGCGTCCATTAATGA
>JAQGAO010004758.1:0-14594 GCA_034697705.1 Ommatoiulus sabulosus
TACGTTTTCGACGATGACTTCGAGAGACAAAACAATAGGCCTAGTAAAACGTGCGCGCGCGCGCTCTCTCTAGCAGACGCATCGCGCATGGCTTCACTTTACACCAATATTACACCGTGTGCCACTCTGTGTCTAATACGTCGGTCGCCGATTTTCACAAAACAATGTTTAAAACATTGTTGAAATCGGCTGCTTGCAACCGACAAACCGAGACTGGCTCGGCTAGGCTTCCTTCGCGCCCGTTAACATTTCAACACATGTCGTATTTTTTTCCCGCTTGTGGCGCAAGTGTAGATCGGTCGTTCCCGACTGGTAACCAGCCGGCGTAGTGAACGTACCCTTAGCCGAGTCAGGCTGTGCTTACAAGAAGCGCTATAATATAAGCTTTCAAGAATGCTTTTAACCCCTTACTGCATGACTTTTCTTTTTCTTGAAAAAAAAATTATACAACACAAATCATCTGTAAAAATGGGGAAAAATACAAAAAAATATTTATAGCATTTTTGGGTGAAATTTCGTACATTTTTCAATTGCAGCATATATGCAACAACATGCAGACCGTAGCAAAATATCAAAACATTGCAATATGACACAGAGTGGCACATAGATCACAATTAGTCAAAAGTGTAGCCATGCACATATGCCGCTTATGTACCGTAATAAAAACGTAAGTCCACCTAGCACAACGCATGCAGTGGCCCCACCAAACACACTGACCATCACGCTGATACCAGCGTTCATTGTGCGCCCCAAAGATGAAAACAAGCACGAAAGAAGCTGAAATAAGCACGTCGAAATTAAGCATTCTTTGTGTTCGCACCTTAACAGGACAGAAATCGAAAAATAAGTAGTCGCTTACTCTACCACAATTGCTTAGCTGGTTTGAGAGATAACTTGCGAGGCGTTTTTGCGCGTTGGAACATTGCGTCGATGGACATTATATCGCGTATAAGTCGGATATCGTTCTTCGTAACTGATCCCAATTTTTATGCATGGAACAATAGCAAAAAATAATTAAAATCTCTGACTCCGTACTTCTATCACAAACAGTTTCTGAGATACAACCAAAAATTCCTTTTTGCTCGTAGCCCAACGATCGTCATGGAAGTAATTGGATCAGATTCTATAATCGATGAATCGTAAAATCTATACATCAAAATAATGAAGTCTTCTATCGCTTTAATTACCTGACGTCAGGCAAAATATCGAATAAAACCAGAAATTTCTTCCGAAGAAAAATTAGGATTTTAATCACCGATTCGAAAAAGATACTGAGTCGAGCATCAATAACTAATTAACGCGATTTTCCTATACGTTATCTTCTACTTTCTGAAGTCTTAATTACCTCGTCTTCTTACAAAAGAAGCCCCCGTTGTGAGGATCACGTTCACGTATCAATTATAATTGATGACCGTGGAGAACTATGGACTATACACGTCTCATATTGGCAGTGTGAAATTACAGCAACTGATTGACAACGATAACACGGTTGACTTTTTTTCCTCAAAGGACACATCGAAAGCTGCGACATAAAAACGAAGATAAATGACGCCTTGTTTCAGCACTGTCAGAAAACACGTACAGGCGCAACTGAAAGAGTTTCAAATTGAGCATATTACACCCTGGCTCAGATAAGTCGATGGAAAAAAAAATTGCGACTACCTCATTACTGAAGAATAACGAGGTCACGAATTTGTCCACGAACAATTAGGTTGACAAATACGTGATCCAATGCTTATTTTTTAAGTCGAATGCTCCCTGAAAGATGAGATCTCATCGCTGAAAGATATGATGGAAACGAGGATTTCGGGTGATTCAAAAATTGGGACCAACAGATTGTTCAGCCATCAACAATCTTCAAACAATCAAAGATAAAGCGTTGATGGCGATAAGTTCACTGTTATAGACCAATGTCGCTGTCTTTTCCATCTACTGTAAACACAATTAAAACAAAGGCCTTCTTTATTAAAACAAGATGGCCGAAATTTTGTCTTGCGTTCGTCAGCAAAACTTCCGGTTTCAATTTCAAACCACCAAGAGCTTGCATTTTTAGGCCATGGATGTTTGCAGCGTGTACAGAAAAGTTACTTCAGTTAACAGGCAATGCTTGAAAAAATCTATTCTATTTTCGTTGCTTAGTGCCGCTCACTCACCAATTTTGACTACTTTTCAAACCCGAGTGCACGCAGTTCATTGGACCCAATTTTATTCCCATTATATTTCGCTTCGTGCTGACATTAAAATCTGCTTAACGCGGAATGAAATTCATGACGTGACTGTAAATAGGCTGTTCATCAACAATATTAGAACATGAACCCCTCGATGGATAAATCAACAATGGCTTTTGGAACTTACCTGTTTCCGAGCGTGTTTGACGTCATCCGAGTTACTGGACAACCGGGTGGGCGAGTTGCGGTGAACGAAACTATTGGTGGACGACGACTGCGAAGTCACCTGGACACTGTTGCGCAAAGCCCCGCTTATGCTGCTACGAGAATCAAACTGGGACGAGCTAGAATGGTACAAGAAACGATAATGCAATCAATCAGGATTTTAATACGGACCCTCCCCGCTGTTGACGTTTCCACTTATTTTCCCAAATCTAATATATATTGTATAGTTTCACTAAGTACACTAACATCGTTTGTTTATTAGTTCAAGTTTCCATCATCTTTATCTCCCATCCACTCGAGTGGATTTTCAGATACTATAATTGAATTCTATATCGAATTCTCGTATATTATTTCAAAGTACAGGCTCGGAATTACGCTCGAACATGGATTTGCCACCAATGACCAGTTCATTGCCGGACATGTTCTTTAACTGCCACATTCATTAAACATCTACTAATGATTCCTTTCCAAAATATGCACAGTTCCTGCCCATTTTCCAGAATTACATCTATTTTTTCCAAACATTTTTGAAAATTGTCCTAAACATCTCCAACTTCTCACATATTATACAAAATCCGCACATGTTTTTCATTTTACCAAGGAAATCTTCTTCGAGTCAAGAAACTTGATCAAGCTGTATATTTTTTGTGAACTTATTTTAGATTATAAAAATGTCCATTCTTTTCAAAATTTCAGAGAACATACTGTACTCGTATGTGTCAGGTATTTGTACTTTCATATACAGCATTGCTTCAATTATGAGAAAATCGTCAAAGTTTCCTAACACGAATATATTCTTAAGATAATTAGCGTTGGAAATGAAGTCACCTGTTAAGCCTGGTCATGGCGGACATGGTGACGGTGCTCATCCAAAGCTCCTTGATGACGCGAGCGTAACAGAAGCTCATCAGAAACAGAGGGAAGGCAAACATTACGATGAACTGATAAATGGCGAAGATCAACGACAGCTCTTCCGCGTCCTTCTCGGCCATGCAGTAATAAAAGGTTACGCTGGTATCATTGTTGTAGAAAGTGATCTGATCCTTCGACTAAATATATCAATGAAAAGAAAACATGCGAGGTTGATCAAAATCTATATATATAAAGAAGATATGTATATATATGTACATGTATGTAATTATGTGTGTTTTTCCATGGAGCGCCTTTACGATGAAGCATCTTTACTATACAAATAGCTGAAGTGGTATGGGGACGCTGCGGCGGTCATGTTCTCAAATTCCAATATGGCCGCTTCAGCAAGTCGTATTGAAACTACGCCAGTCAGCCATTTCGTCTTCTGAGGATTAAACCAATCGGACACAAGGTAATCGTTCAGTATTTGTCCTTAAATCTATTTAAATAATTTTCAAAAACTAGTTGCAGGTAATGGTTTCACACGTGCGTCTTAATAGGTAAGTTTTTAATTACAACCCGGATTTTCCAACTAGTGACATATTTACAAATGAGGACGCAGATAGGTCATACATAGTGCCCAAAGTACAGCTGTACATGTATGCAAAAATCCACATCCCAGAAAGCATAGCAGTTTTTTAAGAAGAGGTATCCGATGTGGATCTACAACTATACTCATCCGCATGTACAGTAAATGCGAGAGCTAGGAAATGCATTGTTGTGCGGATAAAATGCTGTTCCAAACAATTGGGGATAACGAGTCACACTGAACTTGGCAATCAACTGGCAACCAACAGCAACTGAAAGTTCCTTCAGAAATGGACGTAAAGGTGGAAGAAGCATATATGTAGAGGAACTTTCTGTTGCTAACTGGTTTCCAGTTGTTTCTGATTGTTTTGTTTGGTTTTATATGGACGTTTTAGGGCGCAGTACGGGAAACTAAGGCCAAAAAGCACCCACACATGTAGGGACAGGAAATCCCCTGGCCCAATAGGGCGACACGGAACAGGCTGGGGACGGGCCCGTATGGCGGTCCCCGGACAGAACAAGGGATAAGGCAGCTCACCAGTTCTAAAGAAACGCCATAAGTAAGCCGTTACAGGGTGCCCCAGCCGGAGACAAAGACATAAGACAATACAACAGAGCGAACACGGAACAAAGAGGGCATATGAAGAGAAGTTGTTTCTGAAATCGTACATAAAATTCTGTAAACAATGTGTGTAAACAATTCACGTAAAATATGCATGTAATGAACTGGCAGCAATTTGCAATAAAAAGTTTTTTCGTTTCCTCCAGTGCAAAAACAGCTTTATGTTTATGAGTTGTCTGACTCTGAAGTGTGATTACCGAGTCTTGCACGCGTACGCGACATTTTCAAATATTCGACAAAAACAAGAGCTCGTGAAGGACTTTACGAAGGATTCTGAGAGGCTTTAGACCATATGGCAGCCTCCTCCAATTAGCTCCGATTATACGTGTATCATCCAGGTCCGCGTCTGTATCATGAGACTACCCATTGGCCCAGATTCAGAGTGCATATACGTAACAGCTTCTTCCCATTCGACACAGGAGCTAATCAAGTTATAGAGAAGTTGAACGAGTGCCTTTGTATACTCATCAACTTCAGAGCGTTTTATTCATCGCTAACGCGCGTGGACGTTTTAACCCAATAATCTCTCCGCTAATAGAGTGTGATCGTCGGGGTGGCCAATTAAATTGCTAAGAAAAAGAGAATGAAATGTACGAGAAATTGAGCGAGGGAAACGAGCGGACTTTGCGTTTCTACGATGGAGTTCCATGGAAAGGCGATGATCTTACACCTCGACGAGTAAATACTTACTCGGGGCAAATAAGATTATACAATAATTTCGTTTATTCATAAATATATACTCGTGTTGGATATTCGCTAGATTTGAATAATTCTATCACGCTCTTGGGCTTGAAGGTTTGAGCACGTTTGAGAAAATTGAACGGTGGATGGAAAGCCTCCTTTAAGTGGAAAGTACGGGAAAGAAAGACAAAAATTGAATAACATTGGGGTAAATTTGATTTCGGTAGTTTAATGCTGCGACTCTAGCCGGAAATATAAAATGCAAATTGAACTGGAATAAAAAAAATCGATACCTTTTTTTGGTTATTTGTAACTTTGCCGCAGTTTTAGCACCTAACAAAAACATTAGCGGGCCGGGAAACATTTACGAATCGTACTTTGGCAGTCGTGAAATCACGTGTGGAAAATCTTTGCATTCATTGATATTAAAACGGCGATAACTTTTAAATAAGTTTTTTAAACAAATGAATGTGTCGTGTTTGTACACGTATCTTTACGACCGACAAAGTACGATTCGTAAAATCTTTAAGTAAACCTATTGTTTCAAACTAACATTTCTTAAGAATACTTGCAAATGTGTTACGAAAATGTGATCCTAGTTACGAATAAAAATTGTAAGTTTACTTGGTCGAATATCGACCAATGGGTCACTCTGCAACCTAAATTTTTGTCAAGATTTATAAAATCATTTCAATGTGAGGACCCCTTTGAAACGCTGGCCTCGATCGAGAATCTGGCTTGATCTCCAAACATCGCTCAATAGATAGCTTTCACAAGCAGACGACGCGTGCTGGCTCCGCCTAGATCAGACAAGTTGGGGTACTTCGTAATTATACTGTTGCAAAAATGATTGCTGTTGCTATAAATAAATTGCACGTGCAGGAAGCAGGCACTGCACATTCGTTTATTTAATTATTTATTTAGAAATAAAACGAAAAAATTCACACAATTTTTGATTTGCAGCGGCCAAACAGCATTAAAATATTTACTTTCGGATAAAAAATCTATTAATGGGTAAGTGATAGCATCTAATGGGGCATTTTCTTAGTTTTTATAATGATGCTCCTTATTAGCGCCACGATTCTCAGATTTATGTACATGTACCCCATAACACGCCAACAATGTAAACCAAGTCACATTAGCCACGCCCACGAGCTGCGTGACGTCAAATGCAAGTTATCTATAGTTTTGTTCCTATTTTGTGTTCTTTCATTCGTAAATTGGGTCAGAAGAACTTCACGTTATGGAACATGTCCAAGAAAACGTCAAAACTATTTCATTTAAGTTTCCACAATAAGTATATATTGTATTAGGAGAACTCCGACATAACATTTACAAATCGTACTTTGTAAGTCGTGAAGTCACGATTGCAAAACGACTGCATTAATTGATTTGAAAACAGCATTTAACCTCAATTGAATTTTTTAAACCAATTAGCGCGACGATTTTGCACACGCTATTTCAAGACTGCCAAAGTACGATTCCGAAAGCTTCTGTCTGAACACCCCTATTATTTATTTTATATCCTTATTACGAAATGCGATTTTTTTCCCCCTCAATAAACCTTGGACAGTCATTGAAACGCGTGGCTTTAGTCCGTTTTCCTACAGTTTTCCACCTTATACGCTCGACTACCTCGCGTTTCTAAAACTCCCTATTGAATTTTACAGTCTATTGAGAACGAGATTCCCGAAGCACAAAACCTATAAAATCGTGAAGTCCTTTTTAGCACTTGGTACCATGATTTCATAATTAAATTCCAGTTTTATGAACGATGTCACTGCGGACTATAACCCAATATCGCAAATACACGAAGCGAAGAAAGTGCGTGTTCAGGAAAACTTAAATAAGGTTTAAAGTTTTCCAATAAAGTGAACCAAGGCAGATTTGTTTCATAGCGCTCACCGGCACGCAATATATTCTTCGAATGGTTGAGAAGCTCCTATGCACGGCCATATATAGCTGAGTTTAAAGAATATAGCGTGAAAAATAATTAAAGGAAGCCGTTGTCTGTTTCGGAGACAGATAAGAAAATGAAAGAATGGAAAAACATTTACAAGATCAAATTCTTCTAAATTACATTCCACCAAGAAAAGCAGTTCGTATAGAAAGCTCTTAGAAAAACTGTCTCTGTTATTATTTTCTCTCATCTTGAATCGTAGTATATACCGTGTCGTGTTATTATTATTGCGCATTCGAATCGTCCAAAACGTGTATACTATAGTGTACACTGAGTATATACGTTTCTACACTCGTTCTATTCGAACGAATCGTCCATGGTGCATACTTCATTGAAGTCGGTGCACTCTACTGGCCTGTTCGATTCGTCCAAAAATGTGCATTGAGTGTACACTTGACTACACCATCGAAAGAGGTCGTGTAGTCGGTGCACCCAACATGGCGGATTATATTTCGTATGCTTTTCTTCAAATTCGTCTGCTGTTCTTTCCTGAATGGTTCTTTTCGAAATTGGCGCTGCTGGGGCAGACGATTTGTACTCGCCTGTTCGTTTAAAAAAAATTGGTGTGATGCACCGATGACGTCATGAGGTTGCACTGAACAAAATAGACACGTGATCAAGTTACACCAGCTAGACACTGCACTACTCTAGTGTGGACGATTCGAATGCGCCATTACTGTTCGAATAGACAGCAGCTCTCTGTTAGTGGTCATCGGAAAGACACGCACACTTGGATACCGGTAAAACAAAACTTCTGCTGGACTCGAATACAATTAGCCCACAAACAGTTACGAAATGGATATGGTATATGGATATTTAGGAATTGTGGGCAATAAAATTTTTGTTACCTCTGTCTTCTCTTCATAAATAAGCTAAACTAGTTAGAGCTGAATATGTTCTGAACATGTAGAATCCGAAGATGTAAACCTATTTCTGACTGCTCAAATACGTTGTATATACATACATGTAATTGCATCTATACGTTGTAACATGCTTGATGTCTGCATGGGGTTTAGTTTCATCTTTGCCATTCCATTCATTTAGAATCAATCTGATCAGTTTTATCAATATCGCTGAAGAAAAATCTCATAAATATTTTCAATTAACCTTTACATAACATTTTTGCAGTCATAAATCGTTAAGTTCAACAACTTTCACGGTGGTCTATCACCGTCACTCTGTCAGCGTGATACACCAAGCGCTACAGCAGCCTAATAATACGAAAATAAATTGCATATGCGACTCCCTCTTCTTTTTCACTTATGTTTTCAAATAAAGTTAACCTATAACGCGAATCTTCATCAGTAATAGAGGATCTCGGTAGGTGCTACGCTCGTAAATGTAAATATAAGCAAATTATTGATCAGCAAATGAGCTATAGATAACTTGCCCGTGACGTCACGCAGCTCGTGGGCGTGGCTTCTGTGGCTAGGTGTACATTGTGGGGTATAAGTCGTACTTTCCAAATACATGTATTAAATTGCCTGCGTGAGTTGGTATGTTTTAAAATCCTCGAATTCTATCCCTCTTGATCATTAAGTAGTAAAAAGGCTGAGCGTGCCTCAGACTGCTTCATAAAGATTTATTTGTATTCGATGACGTCTATGAGCCTATTATGAAAGCCTTCTGTTCATAAGGTGGCTAGGTAAAAGGATCGTAAAACTATAATTTACTTTTTCGTAAAGTGTGTGAAATTGCCGCCGAGCTGCAGTTTAGTAAAGATAACCCGGTAAAGATTTTGTGGGGGAAATGGCTTATGCAAATAAACGCAAATAAGTAGAGGAAATACTGCCAGTGAAAACTATGGTAGAAGAAAATTACCATTAGACTGGCCTAGATTGCGAACCATTTCTCATTTCCATCTTCAATGTCTGTGCATCAAGGATCATAAAATTGCATTTCAAGATGATTCTCATTTCGACGAGATTATAATTAATACAGCTTACTAGACCATATTAAGGTTCCACCGATTACTTTTCATCTCAATAAACAGAACTTGTACAATTGTACGAACATATAATTTTTACAAATCTTAAAATGAGTTGCGAGGTAGAACGTTCAACAATATACAGTACATTAAAATTGTATCCTTTCTTAATTTATGGGAGATAAAACGTATCTTTCTAGCTTAGATCATGCATTCTTGTTATTTTTAACTTGCTGTTTGCTGAGGTGATTAACAACATTTTCTCTAAGACTCGAACAAATTTTGCCTCTGGGTTACTTTTAAGTCGGGTACACATAAGCCCTCAAAGCAAAAATAAAAACCACAAACCCCAAACTTTCAATGTGAACTACAGTAGTTTCTATAAAAAAATTAATACAAACTGGTTTTGCAAAACCTGAGCGTACACACTGCAACAAACCATATTGACAAAACTCAGCAGACGACAGACGATATCACTAACTCTAACAGACGACAGATAATAAAATTCACCCTTTCAGATATGAGTCGTCTGCTGTATCATCGATATCGTGCAAACGAAACGTTGATAGCAGCGCCACCGCCAAAAAGTTTGGCTATTGCCCTTTTATCTCACCGACAGTCGACGGGAACGCCAAACTTAGTTGGCAAACTTGATTTTCTAGTTTTTAGTTTGGCAAAAACAGTTTGCTACGCCATTTTTTTCTTTGCCACAAACCAAAAAAGTTTCAAGTTTGGCGTTTTTAGTTTGGGTTTGGTGATATTGTGTACTCGGCTTAATTTACATGACTTTTTATAAGTACGGTAGAACTTTTCTCCTAAATGCATAACTACAAATTGAGGGTTAGGTTTAGAAATCAAGAGTATGCCATCGCATTCTGAGATAGGATGCTGATATTTTCGTCATGCTAAATGAACACGACCGGCAAATGGAACTCTGAAAAGCTGAAAGGCATTAAAATGTAATGATACTGGGAAACTTTGCCTTTCGTTCGTTGATTTTTTATGTAATCACATCAAGCAGGTTATTAAGAAACACGTCTAAAGATAATCACGGTTTGCATCTTGCCCGTTTATTGCATCCATGCACGTTGCCATTTCCAGGTTCGACTGTTTAAACCTTTCTTATTCAAATAAGCACGACTGCTTCCAGCGCCAGGAACTAAAAGTGCATTTTATTAGATTTGCAAATATTTGCTAAGAAATCGACGTTGATTACCAGGCTGTCGAGGAGGACTCTCGGAGGATATCCGTTCGCCATACACGTCCCGGATGAGTTTGCAGTGTTTGCAACGCTACCAGGCTCAACGACAATGATCTAATTTAATTAGACGATCTATACTCCTCCTAAGCACGCCTTTAAGTACGCGGGTTTCGAGTGGAAAAAAACTGCTTCACGTGTTTTGGGTTTTGGTTCCAAATTGCTCGCAATAATTATCAAGGGTGCTTTTATATAACGTCTTTGCGTGTGTTACAGAAGCGAGAGCTTGCTATATTCCCCGTAATTGTTTTTTATGATGATGTCATCGATTCGGGGGTTATGCAAAACGCGTAGCGAGACATTTCATTTGACTAATAAAACCCTTTTTTGCATCTAATTCCCGAGCGCCATGTGCTGTCTCGCGAATCACTCCGCGAAAACGTGCCAGTGCAGCGTGTAAAAATGCGGTAAAACGCATAACTCTGAGCACTGCTGCTGACTGCCAAACTGCCAGGCTCGATTTGACTGCGGTTTCAACACGCGATGCTTGGGTGTTGCGAAAGTTAGGTTGCGCAGATAATGTAAATAAATTGCTGCGGGAGTGCGAACTGTTTGAAAAGTTGAGTAAACAAGTTTAGAAACGAAGGAACAATGCCCGCATTTCAGCGTGTCAATTGAAACATTGCATGGTGTCGAATGAACAACTGCATGCACTTGTATTATATATAGCTAAGCAGATAGATTTTACGTTACAACTAGACGCCTATGGGGAAATCCAAAGGAGCGAATGAATTTCTTCGTTATAACCGACTTTATTCCCTCCTACATCGGTTGCACCTCCTCGGCTGCATCCTCTCGCAGCGACAATTCTTTATTAAAATGATATAGAATAATTTCGCTTTATATTAAAATTTTAAAGTATAATTGACCATTTATGGATTATATTTAGGAATTAATGTGACAGATGCGACCCGAGGACGAAATCAGTTACTTGGTTTGGAATTGGTTTGGAACAAAAGTTCAAGATTTTAATTATTAATGTAATCCAGCATCACACATTTTCAAATGCGACGAACGGTATATTAATATCACAAATCGAAATATCCAAGAATGCTAAGAACTTTTGCATCTATTTCAACAGATTTAGAAACTTATGCCTCATTTTATCGTTCAAAATCATACAAAAGACGAGCAAAATTTGCATCTTGTTTAAATTGAAACTATTGAAGATGCGTCTAAGTCGGGTACACTCTAGCCACCAAACCAAAAATAAAACCACAAACCCCAAACGTTTGAACGTAAACTAGTTTCTTTAAGAAAATTAATTCAAAATAGTTTTGCAAAACCTGAGCTTACACACTGCAACAATCCATATTGACAAAACTGAGCAGACGACAGAGGAAACACGATAGATACGATATGCTGTCATCTGCAGTATCATCGATATAGTGCAGACGAAGCGTTGACAGCAGCGCCACCGCTAAAAAGTTTGGCTATCTCCCTTTCATCTCACCGACACTCGACGGAAACCCCAAACGTAGTTTGAAAACTATTTTTTAGTTTGGCAAAACCAGTTTGCTACGCCATTTTTTTCGTTGCCACAAACCAGAAAAGTTTCAAGTTTGGAATTTTTAGTTTTGGTTTGGTGATAGTGTGTACCCGGCTTTAGAGTTGTTTTTTATTTGCAACTTGATAACTGCGCGTGCTTTCTAATGGCAATGGTGGTAGAATTTCCATGCTGGTAAAATTGTAGAAATTAGCGAAATTTCGTCCTAACGTGGGCAGAGTTCTTACCTTGATGTTTTATTTTTATTCTCCCTATAGAAACTAATTTTGAGGACGCTGGAGCTGCATCCGTGTCATTAAACCTAGCGTGCATGATATGCCAAAAAAGGTAAGAAGCGTGTCATTTTAGGGTGAATAGGGCTCACCTATAGCTTACGTATTGATCTCATAAGCCCAGTTCGCGTTGGAAAACATCGCTGAAGAATGCTCCTGTTTTGCCTGTTTGAAAGACAAGCGTCGTTATTACTCGAACGAACACAATTCCGAGTCCACGGGGACTTAATCTGGGCATGCGATAATAATGTGCTCGAAATCTGGAGAGATTTGCTTAGCGTGCATCCGAGTCCGTTGTCTGGGGTGAGTTTGATCCCTTGGCAAGTACAACGCGCGAATTTCCACGCAAAAGCAGGGAAATCAATGTTTTCTTCTACGGAACTCCATAATTCAGACGTGTAGCTAAGTGAGCGCGACATCGCCCAATCCTTATTTATGACTGTTTACATTTTGGTGGAATAAACATTGGAAAATAATGGAAGTAGCAGGCGTGGAAGTAAAGTTGTTAGTCCGAACATATAGCATCTTTCACGGCGAGATTAAGAGGATATAGAGTTGGTTCATTTAGCACTTTCCATCATCCTACGTAACTACCGCTGTTTGTATCGCGCAAAATCATCAAAGCTCTCAAATTCTTAACGTATTCTTAAAGGGAAGCGCATTCTGTTTGCTAAAAAGCGCAGGATATGTTTGGATATGTTTGTTGGGAGTTTTGTATATCTTAATATTATTTTTATGTTGGGGTCGCGTCGTCACACAAAGTAAATGTGTCCAGGTTGGAGGGCTAGTTGAGCATAACATGCATGGTTCGGTAATAAAGCCCCGTACAGACTACGACAAACGGCAAACAAAAAACCACAAAAGACAACGTCTTTCTACTGAGTTGAAACGGTTTGTCAATTGGTTTGCAAAAAAAAATGTTACAAACAATTTCGGACAAACGAACAAACCAAAAAAGGATCTGGGACAAACCGTTTGTCCTTCCTGGTGAGTGTCGGTAACATCGAAGGAACAAAAATGTTTTGTTTCCCGTTAGAACTAAGTCACGTGGTTTGCTGGTCGTGGACACCGTGGTCGTGGAGATGTCAACATGACATTTTCCACAACAGAAAAAGTCCGCACGTGGAATAATGTTTCACGAGTAGGCCTATATGCTTAAGCAGATGATTGCCTGAAAATCATATGCTTAGCAGATGCGTTTGTTGAAAATGGTTTGCCATAGTGTGTTTGCGCCGCTTGTTGAAACTAATCTGGATAAACGATTTTGGACAAACAGATTTTGGGCCAGCCGTTTGTCGTTTGTCGTTTTTTGTTTGTCGTAGTTTGTATACTGGGCTTAAGGATAAAATGTTCAACATTCCAAACGGTATAACATTTGTAAAGTAATGTTTTCAATTTTTTTAAATGGCATCCTGTTAGAACCCTTTTTACCCACGCGGGTTATCAGAGAAAATTCTTTTCGGCATGCCTTCTATTTACCAGAAATAACATGTTTTAAGTACAATCAGCTATTACTATTGTGAATATGCATTGTAGATTTGGAATGAGTGTGCGCTATTTCTAAACGTAACTGTCGGAATTTTCCGACTCACCACCAGATTGCTGCAAATATTTTAAAATTGAGCAGCAACATATGGGTTCTCTCACATGCTTATCATGTCTCTGATGATGATGATGAAAATAGAGATACCCTTCGGGCTATTGACAAAAATGTCGCAGTAATAAAAAAGTGAGGCTTAACAGCGCCGTTGTTATTTTAAAGAAAAAAAAAAGTTGTCCTGCGGGTATTTTTTCTACTCGATTTCACATATGAAAATTTTAGATGCATTTATGAGTAAAATCATTCAGTCAAATAGAATTTGTTGTAAAATCGTCTTCAGCCATCTTTTACCTTAAGGATAGACAAACAGTGGTAGCATGCTTATAAACACAGAATGTTGTTTTTTATGATAAAAAAGGGACATTTCGACGTTTATACGCCTAAAAAGACATTTCTGGAAGCATTCTGAAAGCATCATGCGAATTTCTGTCAAAATAAAATGGTCCCCTTCTTTCATTGCATTTTTCCTGAAGATAGGCAAACCATAATAACGCTGGTGTTAGTGGAGATTGCCGCATTTAAGGATGAATTGCAACCACGAAAGGCAACATCACGAACGACATTTTTAGTTTTTTGACTGGAAGATATTGACGTGTTTTGGGGGATATCAAAAATAACTTGCGAAAAAAAGAAACCTTGGTTTGCCTATCTTCGGGGGATTTTGAATATCCCCCGAAGATATGCAAACCATGGTTGCATCGGTGTTAGTACTGATCACATTGATGGATGAGTTTCAACCTTGAAATGCAACATCGCCAAAGTTTTATTATTTTAGGTGTTATATCCGAAGACATTCATGCGTTTTGAGAAGGCTTAGGTCAGAAATGAAATTGTCACCATCAAAACTTCAAACATTTAAGACTACCGTAAATACGGAAATAAACGCCGGGGCGCTTGTCTGCAATTTTTGAGAAACCCCCCGGCGATTAATTGA
>JAQGAO010004759.1:0-14594 GCA_034697705.1 Ommatoiulus sabulosus
TCAGTATAAAATGCACTGTTCTCAGTATGATTTTACTGATATCAGTATATTTTTATACTGATCCTTCAACCAGGGGATATCTCCACGAGCAGCAAAAAACGTGACTTGGTTCTAACGTGAAACCAACCATTTTTGTTCTTTGATGAACACAATGGAGGGATGGCGAGGGAGGGCGAGTGTCGGTAAGACACTCGCCGGGAAGGACAAACGGTTTGTTACAGATTTTTTGGTTTGTTCGTTTGTCCGAAATTGTTTGTAACATTTTATTTAGACAAACAAATTGACAAACCGTTTGTCATTTGTGATTTTTTGTTTGCCGTTTGTTGTAATCTGTACGGAGCCTTAAAGAAACAAACTGTAGCCTATGTTGAAAAGAAACAAGTGTTCCGTTGAACTACAAATTACCAAATTTTCAATAAAGTTGATTTGTTCTTCTTCATCATCAATTTAAAAAGGTGTTGTTATTGTTAAAAAAGTGTATACGTGTACAGCAAAGCATCAACTTATAACCATGCAACGACATGATTGTTGTTAACCAACGAAACAGTTTGGTTCAAATATTGACATCAGAATCGGAACTAGGAAGGCGTTAAAAATTCCTATAGCAATTAAGTTTATGTCCAACATAAACACATTAAAGTTACGAACAAGTTTTCTGAAACGCATTATGTTCTTAAATCGGAGTTTACATGTGTAGTATACTTACATGTATACGTTACTTACAACAAGTTATATTTATTACTACAACTTACTGTATGTAACATATACATTTAAGGACCTACATTTTATTTAACAACCTAATGCGTTTCATAAAAGTTGTTCTTAACTTCAATGTGTGTATATTGGAAATAAACTTAATTACCATAGGAAATAACTTAATCATGATTAACCATAAATTAGCACGCTTCCTTCTTGCAGATTTGTGACGTCGTGTGCATCGTTAGTCGAAAACCAATTAATCTTAGTGAAAGCTACGATTATCGTGATGTCATCCCATCTAATATCAAAACACAGGATGAGTGCCAATGGGTACGAGCACGTTGACACTTATCCGGGTCGTTTGCTAACTTATTTTGAACCAGTGTCGCGTAGTGGTATTTCAGACTCTTACCACTAGGCGACACTGATTTTCAAGGACACTGATAAGTGTCAACGTGTTCGTACCCTTCGCCTTGATTACTGAATGTTATGCAATGGTATTCGAACCCTGAACCTTGGTATTCGCTGCCTTGAAAGTAACTGAGTTACCCGTAACGCTCCATAGATGGCGCTGCAAATTAGGAACTTGTTTACATTGGGGAGTCTTTGGAAAAATAAGCGCAATTCCACTGAAGCCCTTAACTTGTTTGATAAGTGGATAAGACAAAAAACAAGCAAAACAAAGAGTTTGAACAAATCGGTTATGTGAAATCCTCGTCCTTCATTGAAAATATTAGAATTAAGGTTTAGCACATTTCAGGACAAATGTTCTAATTTTTTTTTCGGGGAAAAATATTTTAATATTGAAGATCGGTTTGTGATCTTCAAATTTCTGCTTCCATCCTAAGATCAATACGTGGAAGGCAACAGTAAATTTACATTGTGCATATTCCGTGATTATGCCCGTATCACGTGACTTTACCAAGGGACAATCTCCTCGTATTGGTGGATTGGTGGATTGGTGGAAATTACTTTGGGAGAATGGATGAAGTCGATGCATTTGCTATTGAAGCCACCTGATCGATTACAATTCTAATCAGTACCTTGCAGTCAGTACACAAATGCCGAATCTCAGTCAAATGATACAAAATGTGTCAAATTCTGAAAATCGAACGCGCAGATTTAAACAACACATTTTTTCGCGCTCGAATTTGAAATCTTACAAAGTTTATTAATTTATAAAAAGTTACGACTTTTAAGGCACATTTTTTATTTAGAAATATAACATGTCAGTTGCAGACGATTTCTTACCAAGAACAGAAATATATCTCGAATCATCCGAATAGATCAATAATCCTTCCTTGAAACGAGAGGATGTTCAAGAACCGGCCATAGATGCCTTAAAGTGACACTTAGGTAAATTTGGTGACACTTTTCCCAAACTGCTTTTCCCTTCTAAATAGGCACTCATCCTCACTGCCCTTCGCAGTTTTAACCATTCGTTTAGCGCCGAAACGTAACCCCTTTTAACAATCGCATTACTCTTTTACCCAATTAGGCGCTGAGTCTGCGCTTTCGACTTCCGCTTTGTTTGCCTGCACTTCCTGGCGCCCCCTGGCGCTCGCTGCCAGCCCAACGCTGCCTGGTAATGGCGGCCGTTAATTTTGGCTCGACTTACGACGGGCGAAGCCCCCTCCCCCCCGCCTCGCCCGATGGGACGTCGTTCCTAATGAAGGTACTTCATTTCCGGTAATAGTCGGTCTGGAGCCTTTGGAACGGCCGTGTCATTTCCGATCCCGGCGCACGGGGCGGGAATCATTTGCATTAATATTGGGCAGCTCGCCTCCTCATTTGCAAGTTTTCATTAAAAAAGCTGAGACGGTTTGATAATTGCGAACGATTGCACCGTAATTAAAGCGCCGCGAACGCGCTCCGATGAACGCGCTAATTACGCTGTGGTCAGCTGATGCGCTGACCAGCGGGCGGTGCGTTCTATTTTTAATTAACTGGTCGTGACTGAAACGGGAACGCCCTAGTGTTCTGATGGGGCGAGGCCGTCATCGTACCTGCAATGGTTTCCGCCATCTTGAGAGTCGAATTTATAACGGACATTGGAAATTTGAATGAACACGACTCAACTTTTTGTTTTCCCCTTGCTTTGGCAGCTGTATGTATTTACAAATATGTGTAGATTGGAACATGCAAGGTAACATTCTAAATGCATTGATAATATATTAAAAATCGTATCGCATCTCCGCTTCAGAAGTGGCACAAGTCAAACATTGCTAATTTCTGGTTAAAGACAACATTAAGTCCAGCGAAATTAGCTCTGTGTCCTGCAAAAACAACATGTCTGAAGTTACCATAGTTTAGGCTAAATGACAGTACTGTTACTTTGCTTCATTGCTTTATCTTAAACTTAAGCTGTGTCGAAGTCGTTAACGTAGCTGCAGTGGTTTCCGCCATCTTGGGAGTCTAACTGTACAGCGAACACTGACTGACACTGACTTTTGGAGCCATGCATTTATGGCGTTAAATTATATTTTGATACGCAGTATGTATTTAAGATTGTTTCTATTGGAACATTCGACGTAATTCTAAATGCACTGCTGATACATGTATACATGAATTGAAAATTATTTTGCACAAGTCAAACAATGCTACTTCCCGGTTAGGGAACTCCCAAGGAAGGTGAGGGTACGAAGCGGATATGCGATGTTGTAATATGTATAAGCTAAAGTTGTAATTTTGGAAAGCTTCTGATAGGTTGGGGCATAGGAGAAATGGACCTGACAATTTGAGGGGCATTTTGATTTGTTTAAAAATGATAGATGCAACTAAAAGGTCCGAGAATTTTGAACTATTCGAGAAATAATGACAAATATTTCCAATCTACAGAAATGTCTTTGTCGCGTACTTTATGCACTATTTATGGAGGGTTATTGAAATGTTATCCAAGCAGGTGTTGAATTTCACGAGACCCTCATCCTCAAATATCATAAAAGATATTTTGGGATTGGAAACGATCATAACGAACGGCAGCCATATTGGAAGTACTTAGGAGCTTCACAGCCAGTTGAGGAAGAGAGAAAGAGAGAGGGAAATGTTACGTGGCAGCCATATTGGAATCAAAATGATCGATCGAGTGGTTTATTGGATCTGAAACCATCCTATAAAATGCGATTTGGGGGATGACAACGATCAATTGAGTGGCAGCCATATTGGAACTCCTACGCGTCGTAGATATTTCACGCTAAGTTAAGAAAGACGATGATCTGAATCTGAAGTGGCAGCTTTTGATAGCGTTTTTAGGACGGGCAGCCTGCATGTTTTCGATTGAAATTACATGTAGTCGAAATTCATGGATGGCTTGAATTCCAGACAAGAAAAACAGAACCAGTTGTCCTCCAGGATTTCAAATTCGTTTTTCTTCAGGTCCGCTTTGCCAAATCGCGCCTGTCTAAACACGAATGTCAAAAAAAATATTGGGTTACGGATTTGATTGGATTATAGATTGTACTATTTAGGCTTAATTAGAAAGCTGCTGTTTTTTTTTTGTTCTTTGCTACGGCGCTAGGACGAAGCAGCCTTTGATAAAATGAGGCCGATCTTTATGAGCCCCCTTCAAAAAATCGATCAAAGTTTTTCTTTTCGAGAGTCGATATTTGCTCGGCGTTGGGGTGGGTTTCCGTAAGAGAAACACGATAACGACAAATTTGAATATTAGACGACTCCTAAGAGGGATATAATTTTGTTTACATGGGTAATTGCTCGCGCGCTTATTGGGCTTTCGTAGAAAAGAAATCGGCAGACGTGAGAAAGAATTCCACCATTTTTGCCTTCCAACCATTTGCGAAGACAAAAAACGAAGCGAGCTAGCGTATCAGATTTGAATTTTTCGTCTTACTCATCAAAAACACCGGGACAAAGATACGAAAATTCAAGATTTTGTTTAATTAAGATTTTTTTTTCTAGAGCCGTGGCATGGAACGTAATGGCAAGAAATTTGCATCGGTTCCTTGGTGGGAGGGAAATAGATTTATTAAGGACAAAAACTCCCCACATTGAAAAGAAATGCATAATTCAAAAAATGCATTCGAAAATATCCCCTCGTATGCATGGGTTGGAACATTGCAATTCATTTCGAAATACGTTTTGCGGTATTAAAATGAATTTTGAAATGCATTTTTTTACAAATTGCACTGTTGCAGGGTTCTCCCAGACATGAAAAACCTGGAAAAGTCAGAGAGCTTATATGTCTCGAAAAGTAAGGGATACTTCAAAATATCTGGAAACATCAGGGAGGAATGACACATTTTGAAAACGTCAGGGAAATTCAACGTGTTAGTTTTGTCACAATCCATGATTAATGTCTCCACGTGGTTAGCTCAAGAGTCATTTGCAATTTTTTTTAAATTTTCCCAATTCGAATTTAAAAAATTGTCACCATTTTAGAGGACAAATTTGCCAATTATTCAACAGTTTCCGAGGACGTATTTACAAAGTTCTAAACTTATTCCGAGGATAAATTTGCTATAATTTTTAAACATTTCGTAACATGAATTTTCAAGATTTCCAACCTTTTCCAGTACAAATTTTAAAAATGTTTAACTGTTTTTCGAGTACAGATTTGTAACATTTCTAACAGTTCCCTCCGAGGATAACTTTGTAAAATTTTAAACAGATTCCGGGGACAAAATTTCAAAATTTTCCACATTTTTCGAATACAAATTAGTCAAATTTTCCAAAATTATTCACGCCAATTTTGCAAAGAAAAAAATGTTGAAAAAATTTCATAATTGTCATTAGTAAATTTTGCAAAAATACTGAATCTTGTCATTAGTACATTTTTCAAAAATAATGAATATTGTCATTAGTAAGTTTTGCTAAAATTTTGAATATTAGTAATTTTTTCAAAAATATTGAATAGTGTCATTAGTAAATTTTGCAAAAATACTGAATTTTGTCATTAGTAAATTTTGCATAAATACTGAATATTGTCATTATAGTAAATTTTGCAAAAATGCTGAATATTATCATTAATAAATTTTGTAAAAATACTGAATATTGTCATTGGTAAATTTTGCAAAACTACGGAATATTGTCAAATTGCAATGTCAATTTTGACATTGTCATTGGTCAGGTAAATTTATAAGTGGTATAAATTTTCCATTTGTGTTCTAATTTCTTCACAATGACTTAATGTTACTTTCATTTGCCACATTATCTTTCTCTAATGTTAGTGGTCACGACTTGAAACCGATCGAACTAAAGATCCCCGATATATCAAGTATCGAAATTGAAACGAACGAAATTCGAGATACAAAGTGATATTTTTTTAAGCTATTTCCTTTGAAAAGGCTTCGATCTTTTCCCAATATTTCTGTTTTATGTCCACGCCACTACCGGTTCATTTCAAGTATATTCCTTTGTCCGCAGTCCGATTATTTCCCGCTCGTTTCATCTGTTTGGAAACGTCCGAAATTCCGCCATTAAAGCGATATCAATCGAGTTGCGGTCGTTATTTTGCACAAAAAGGAATAAGAGGAAAAATAAACATCTTCAACCATTTCTGGTTTCCTGATTGGAAAGACAAATACGGGTTCTCCATTAGAAAAGAAAACCACACTTAAAGGGATGGAAGAAGCTAGAGAAAGAGGGAAAAAACAGCAACTGGAAAACAAATACTCAGATTGAATGAGATGAGGGAGAAATAAATAGGACGGTTTAATTAATAGGTTTAAAAACAGGGCTGGCAAAAAAACAAATTGGAAATTTGGCTTCTTTTCTTTTTTGCGAGTGGGGGAAGTATCCGAGAAATGAGATAAACAAAATGGGAAATTATACGGAAAGGAAACCAGCATCAATTTTTTGGATGTGGCCGAATGTAAGGATGGCTGAAAAGAAACCCAAGAAACCTGAAGAAACCTAAAAAAAGCTCTTGGGTTTCAGATTAATGGCTGGTGGCAACTTTTTACGGAGGAGGAACGAGGAAGTAGCGCCACTAGATGGCGCTGCGTGTGCTGCCTAGTTTGGTGGTTCTCAAACTGATGCAGGGTAAACCCCCCGGACCTGGAAAACCTGGAAAAGTCAGGGAACTTGAAAACGTCTGTAGAAGTTAAGGAAGAATGACAGATTTTGAAAAGTCAGGGAAATTTAACGTTGTCATGTTGCTACGATCCAAAATTAATGCTTCTACGTGGTTAGCCCAGGGCCCATTTGCAAATTTTTCCAGTACAGATTTGAAAAATTTTCAACAGTTTTCTGAGGACAATTTTGTGAACTTCTCAACGTTTTCTGGGGACAAATTTTCTAAAGGTTCCACGTTTTTCGAGCACACATTTTTCAAATGTTCCAAGTTTTTCGAAGACAAATTTGCGAACTTCTCCACGTTTTCCGAGGACACATTCCCTGGCTATAATTTGAAAACTCATTATAATTTTAGTCCATTAAGAGGGAGTCTTATTGGTCCATTATCTTAAGGTAATTCTCTATGATAGTTTTAGGCATGACATGAAATATTTTTATAAGATGACATCAAATATTAATTTAGTTTTGTTTTACAGAGGACAAAGGGAAATAACTGGGCATTGGGAATGGACATTACGCAAAGTTACTTATAAACCTGCGTCACGTGATCTTTTCATCGCATCACCAACTAAAAGAACGGGGGTTCATGTAGTTGTTGTTAATAGAATGAATGAAACGTCACATGATAATGGAATTAATAAAATGTCACATGATAATGACATGATGGCGAAATCTGAAATAGGTCCATTTCGTATTTTCGAATTTTTCGCAAGTTAATTATAATTTAAGAAGCGTTATCTATAGTGAACAATACGTGCAGTTTAAAAAAGGGGAAATTTCCTATATTTAATTTTACCACATACAACACTGCACCTTCGAAACATTCCATAAAAATTGGAACACTAGAACATTTTCACCTAAGTTTTAGTTGGAGTTCTAAAAGGGTTGGGAGCCAATGGTTTAGCTATATTTGCCCTAAATCGTAGTTATTTTAGAATATCAAAGTTTTGTGGATTCAAGTGGTTTTAAATTTATCTTTTTAACTTGATTTAAAATTTTTTATGAACTTCTTTGTTTTCACGACGTTGCCTGTCAAGCGTAAATCACATAAAATGACATTCGCTAAAGTTTAAAATTTAAAATAAAATAACGTAAATTTAGTTCATGACACAGCTTTTAAGGCCTTTTTCCAGGCGCGCTTTGTTTACATCTGCAATATACAGTACTGTAGTTTATTTCATAAAAGCTGACAGATATTTTATTAAGAATATTAGAGTAGTCGTGTGGTCAAAATATTGACCAAACGATGCTTGGTTGCACGTGTTTTTTGCAGCTTGCACTCAATAACCTTGTTTTTTGCTTTTTTGAGCACCTATTAAGGTATGAAATAATAATGCTTTTCACACCGACTCCATATTTTATGAGCACCCTGCTGAAGCATATTACTGTTGACTTTAGATTTCTGAGGCTCTATATCGGATTGCGGATTATCCGGGGTCGTTTTTGATCTGCCAGGCAAAATACTAAGCCAGCCAACGGTAAAATGGATATTTATAAAGTACATATGTTTTAACAAATGAAAGTTTTTCCAAAAAACACTTTATTCAAAACAATCTATTTTCACCAAACAGTGCTATTTTTGCTGTAGATATTTGGCGCTATTTTTTTAACAAAATACGACCGTTTCTTCCATAAATAAAACTGTTCAAATTTCTAAAAATGTCTGCATTTATTTTCTAAAAATATTGAAAAAAGGTTAACATTTCCCCATAAAACTACGATTTATTCCAAATAAATTCTATTGATCTAAAATACTTTAGAATTTATGAAAAGACACCATGTTTTCCAAACGATGCATTTATTCTAAGAATCGTATTTTTGGACAATGCACGTCGTTTGTAATTATATTTACAATAATGTTATATTTTTAAATTTTTCTTGCATTTTGCATTTCATAAAAAATGTCGATTATCCGGGGTTAGTTCCCATCATCCCCAGATGTTCGGGAGTCTACTGTACTTCGAATTGAATAGCAAACATCGAAATATGGAGACATTTTGTATTCACATTTTGTGAATACAATATATGTTATGTAAACATGAATTGGTTTACAAATTTGACCACTGCTTTCAGGCATGTATTTGATGTTTTCATAAGGCCAGTGTTCAACAATGAAGACTGACTGAAATTTGGTGTAACCCTACATCCTTTGACATCTTCCAAATTTTCCCTGAAAAATATGTTTTTGTACGTCAAAATCCTTTTCTCAAAACAGACGTGACTTATCTTTCAAATTCCTACAAAGTGCTATCACAAAAACCCTGTTTATTAACAGCACGACTTCGTCAGATTCCAACTCGGACGTTGCCAGGACTGGGTTCTGGCAGCGTAATGGCAACGGTAACGATATGCGATTCAAAAATACCCAATTGAAATGTTTTTGTCCTATTGATTGGTGTCTGAGCTGGACACAAATGGAATTAGGGATGTTGCCCTGGCAACGTGAAATTCAATGGAAGACTGGTAGTGGTCAAGCGGATACTCGTACGAAATACAAACTCGGTAAACACAGACATTAAGGGGAGGCCGGGCACGCGATCCGAATAGGAATCGGCTTCTAAAAAGAACGATTCCAGATTGGATCAGCTCGGAACCGCCATCTTGAGATTGGATTTTGTCATTAAGGCAGCAGGCAATTCCTCATTACCGGGAAGCTAGCAGTGATTGCCAGCCTACAGGGGCTGGATTTAAACTTTTATTTTTCACGGCTTTAAAAATATGTAAAAATGAATAAAATCTTATTTAAAGCTCAAGAAAGGTAAATTAGGAGTTATAAAGATACATTAGTGGTGTTTCTAAGATGTCACAAAATCAGCCAGTGCCGCCATCTTGAGATTGGATTTTGTTATTAAAACAGCAGGCAATTCCTCATTACCAGGAAGCTAGCAGTGATTGCCATTCTACAGGGGCTGGCTTTCAGCTTTTATTTTCACGACTTTAAAAGTAGGAAAAATGAAAGGAAAACCTTCTTTAAAACTCAAAAAAGGCAAATTTGGCATTATATATGATACATTAGTAGTGTTTCTGAGATGTCAGAAAATAGGTTAGTGTTTCATAATGGTTCATCTCGGAACCGCCACCTTGAGATAGGATTTTGTCATAACGGCAGCAGGCAATCCCTCATTACTGGAATGCTAGCACTGATTGCCAACCTCAGGGGCAGGATTTTAGATTTTATTTTTCATGACTTTGCAAATGTTAAAAAAAAGAACCAAAGCTTCTTTAAAAACTCTAAGAATCACAAATATGGAGTTATAAGGATTTATTAGTGGTGTTTCTGAGATTTCACAAAAGTGGCCAGTGCCTCAACTTTGTCCGTGCTTCGAATTTTGACTCGCAGATAGTGACTTTACACCTACAGTATATGTGCGTAGTCGCTGCAGGGGGCGCTACTAGCTATTCAAAAATACCGGATGCGTTACAGTGTCCAAATTTAGAAATGGAACCAGTCTGTTAAATACGCGCTAAGAGCGTTTGCATGTTTACCTCGAGATGTTTCGTTTTATCAAAATATAATTCGGTTTCCCTAAGGATAAGAGTTCATGTTATGCTTTCGATTTCTGTTCAAAATATTTTTCTGGAAATATGAAAATTGTGGATGTCAACGTTTTATTTCAAATCACATTCGCAGTAGGCTACATGGTGTCCTTAAATTGTTTTCAATTTTTAGTTCAATATACAGTAACAGTGCACGTACTATTATTCACGCTGAATATCGCGTCACACACGAAAAAGTTATGTCCGGAAATAAAATGGCTAGAAATTGTAGCAACGTTTTTTCAACTGAAACATATTTCTATTGCAGCACACACGGGACGATATGTTTAGAATATATCCCTACAGTAGGCTATATGACAGCACTGTTTCAAAGGGAAATGTGGGTAAACTAACTCGACAGTACTGCTTTTATTACAATCTATAACGTATGTCTATCCTGATTGGCCATCCAGCAGAAAGAAGTTTTTGCGCATGACTGTGAAGCCTACGACGTCAGTTTCCTTCCAGAAATATGTTGCTCGGAACAGGATCATTATTTGTGATGAAAAATTTTCCCAATACGCGGGGAAATATCTAGCAACAATATAACTGGAAACAAGTTTCGAGATATAAATTGCCTCGTGCGTAACATTATTAAAGCCTTCACACACGAGGAAAGTTATATCTAGAAATAAATTGTTAGAAACTGCAGTAAAGTTATTTCAACTGAAACAATTTCCTGTTGCAGCACACACGGAACGATATTTTCAAATATATCACTACATGTATATGACAGGACTGTTTCAAAGGGATATGTTGATAATCTCACTCGACAGCACTGCTTTTATTCCAATCTATATACAGTGTATGACCTATGTTTTTCCATAGTTTTCGGAATCTGATCTTATTATATAATAAAAATATACCTGGAAATTTATTTGCGATGAAAAATTTTCCCAATACGCGGGGAAATATCTAGCAACAATAATAGCTGGAAACAAGTTTCGGGATGTAAATTGCCTCGTGTGTGACAGCCTTAAAGCCTTTATACACGAGGAAAGTTATATCTAGAAATAAACTGTTAGAAATTTCAGTAAAGTTATTTCAACTGAAACAATTTCCTGTTGCAGCACACCCGGAGCGATATTTTTAGAATATATCACTACATGTATATGACAGGACTGTTTCAAAGGGAAATGTGGATAAACTAACACGGCAGCACTGCTTTTATTCCAATCTATGACGTATGTCTTTCCAGAAATATGTTGTTCGGAATTTGATCTTTTTATATAATGGAAATATACCTGGAAATTTATTTGCGATGAAAATTTTCCCAATACGCGGGGAAATATCTAGCAACAATAATAGCTGGAAACAAGTTTCGAGATATAAATTGCCCCATGTGTGACAGCCTTAAAGCCTTTATACACGAGGAAAGTTTTATCTAGAAATAAATTGTTAGAAATTTCAGTAAAGTTATTTCAACTGAAACAATTTCCTGTTGCAGCACACCCGGAGCGATATTTTTAGACTATATCACTACATGTATATGACAGGACTGTTTCAAAGGGAAATGTGGATAAACTAAAACGACAGCATTGCTTTTATTCCAATATGACGTATGCATTTCCAGAAATATGTTGCTCGGAAATTGATCATTTTCTATTACGGAAATATATCTGGAAATTTATTTGCGATGGAAATGTTTCCCAGCACACAGGACAATATCAAGCAACAATATATCTGTATACAGGTTTCTTGATATAAATTGCCTCGTATGTGTGACAGCCTTTACAGCAATTTTAAGTACTGATGTACCAACTCGTGAATCGAAGATAGCACTTATCTCCAGGAGGACCACGCAACGCTGACAATTCAATATCTCCGAAGGGGGTGTGTCGACTATCGGCTTCGATACTCCAATTCTCAACAACCAGAAACACGAACGCAGATAAAAAGCAAAACAAAAAAAAAAAAAAAAAAACCCGGTATTGGTTTTGTGGATGCAGCGGCAGGAAATGGATTATCGGTCCGATTTCGATTTGCACGCGTGCGTGCGAGGAGAGCATTCATCGAGGGGTCCCGAATTTTCGGAATCCCCTTTTCAATTTGGCTGATGAAGCCGATATTTTACGTAATCCTGGGCAAAACAATGCGAGAAAAATCGTTAGCTTCGAAGGTCTCGAGGGCTGGACATCACGCGAGCGCTGACCGCCCCCACCGGAAACAAAGGCAAAATGCGCACGAAAGCGGCGCAACCTCATCAATAATAAACAGCCGATAATTAGGGCGAAACATGCAAGAAGTTGACGCCAAAAAGTTAACGAGGTCATGATGAGCGGCGCGAGGCACGCGAAAAACAGAAACAGCACCTGACCGGAAGTGGAAGTGGTCGCGACGTTCTAGGTGACGCTGCGCGCTAGTCCAACTCACCGTGGCATCGCGCTGTCTCGAAGCCAGCAGTTTGTGGTTTTTTTTGTTTTGTTTTGTTTGGAATACTGCAGTAGATCGTTGTTTTATCGACTTTTCTGATTAAGTCATTAATCATTTCCGGTCACGCTGGCTTTCGATGCTTGTCATGAAACGAAAATTTCGCATAACTGCAAAATGATACTAGGGGTTTCTCGGGCACAAGCTTTACGAATAGTACTTTAGTTGCCGGGAAGTCTCGTGTGCATAAGTCGACTCGCTAATGGATCTTATGCATATTTCGTCATCATGCATATATCACGTGACAATTCATTCATTCCATTGGCTAAAATTACCCAAAGACAATGCCGAGGCTCGTTCTTTTATGGCGAATTCCAATCGTCCAAAACGTGTACACTGGTGTACACCGAGTGTACGTTTCTGCACTCGTTCCATTCCATTGGTCCATGGTGCATACTTCATTGAAGTCGGTGCACCCTACTGGACTATTCCATTACATCCAAAAAATGTGCACTGATTGTACACTGACTACACCGTCGAAAGAGCCAGTGTTGTCAGTGCATCCACATGGCGGATTATGACGTCATGAGATTGCACTGAACACAAAAAGACACGTGATCAAGTTGCACTGGCAAGACGCTGCACTGCACTAGTGTGGACGATTGGAATTCGCCATTCGAACAAACAACGGAACCTCGTTAAGATGTATCTCAAGGGACGTAAAAATTTCATAAAACGTCTCTCGTATAATCGGACGTCGTACAAATCTTTTTTTTTTAATTTTACCAATTCATATTCGGAAGATGAAAGTTTTGCAAATTTTTCCTCGGAAAATGTGTGAAATTTCACAAATCTGTACTCGAAAACAGTTTAAAATTTGGTATTACGAAAAGTTTGAAAATTTTTACTCGAAAAACGTGAAAATTTTTGCTAGTTTATCCTCGAAAACGTTGCAAATGTGTCCTCGGAAACTGTCGAAAAGTCGTCTAGAAGTGTTGAAAATTTCGCAAATTTATACCGGGAAAATTTTAAAAAAAGTTCACGGGCCCTTGAGCTATTACCACTTCATTTTCAACATTTTAGATTTTCCAGGTCTGGGGAAACTGATAAAAGGGCTTTTCTTTCTTCTAGAAATCACGGCACAAATAACGAAAAGAATCGTAAAAATTTACAAAACTTACAAAAGTAGTCGCGCTGCATCTCGCGTATATAAAAGGGCTTTTTTTTTCTTCGAAATTCTCAAAATGCCCTTAAAACCTGAAAACGTCAGTCCTCGAGTTACTCCGATAGAGGAAAAACCCACACGTACCGAAAGAGCCCTCGAGTTATTACAAACTAAACCGTTTTCCTGCTAATTTTGAAAGAGGGTGGGGAATGATGACATTTCCGCTCAAAGAAGGGGGCAGTAGTCCGAAAAAAATGGGCACAGGGATTACGAATCGGCCGAAGTGTCGCGAGTGGCGCCCTCGGCCCCGTTCTCCAGAGCTTCTAATCGTATCTGAAAAAAGTCGACTGTTGCACCTCGCACCCCAGTAAACATTAAACATTGGCACATTCGGTTCAACATCCACGCGTTTACTTTGGAGCCCGCAAAAGTTTACAAACACTCGTCGTTGTGTGCCATTGGGATGAGTTTTTTCCTGCCTGAGTTTCAGCTGAACTACGGTGTGCCGATTGTAGGTCAATGGTACGAGAAGAGAGGAGCAGAAACGTCAAAATTAGACGCCAACTTCCTCGCCTCGGGGTGGCGCTCCTCGCCAAACGACATTCGCGACTTTTTCTATTTTTTTGGGGGGAGTAGTTAAAGCATCGTGACACATGTCGCCATCGCCACTTTCGTCCGTGGTGCATTTCCATCCCTCTTTAGTTAGGTTTATCCACGAGCCTGAATGACATTAGACTTTAGGGGCCATTCAAAATGGACGTCCTCAAAATTTTCCCAAAAATCGACTCGGGGG
>JAQGAO010004760.1:0-14592 GCA_034697705.1 Ommatoiulus sabulosus
CATGACTTCCCTGACCACGATTTTTTTCCCTGACTTTTCCCTGACTTCCCTGACTTCCCTGACCTGTGGCCACCCTGGTTAACTTGCACTCAAAAGTTTATTCTCTCAGAACGCAAAAGCAGCTTTGCTTTCTCCGAGAGCAAATTTTGAAATTAAAAGATCACCAGTTCGAATACTTTTCTTTATTGTTTAACACATGTAATATAAATGCAACTGTATTTAAAATGGATTTAAAATATGGCAATTTCTAATGAGCTCGAGTTATTGGCTCCGTTTATTTTAGGTCAATGTTTTAAAAATATTAATTTTTAACAACATTATTTCATGTTAAATACAATTTTTAAGCAATATGCTTGCACATAAGTCATTTTGATATGCGATCGAAATAAAAGAAATAGCTTTGTGCTACAGAGAATTTGAGCTTCTGAGCAAGTGCTAAGCTTCATTGCACATACAGTATATTTGCTCAGAACTGCTCAACTTTTGTTTTTTTTCTATCATTCAGCACTGTTAAACGCTGGAAAGTAGCCGGATATAACGATTCCTCCGATGATTTGCATGAAAATAATTGAAACAAAAGCAACACCGAAGCTAAACTATCTAGTAACAGCTTAAGCCTCTGGTAATGAAGCAGAACGGAAGCATGCACAATTTCATGCATCGTTGCAAGATTAGTTGATACTGAACATTTCTGGCATTTTAGAATTGGGTTGGTAAGGATTTTTTGCCGTGAAGCAAAAAAAATATGATTTGCGTACTGATCATCATCTAAGCAAGCCCACAATTACTGGGAGCAAGCAGATATTTTGCGCATTTAAATAAGCATAACCTTGACATAAGGAAGAAGATGCATTATTGCAAATCATATTACGCACTTTAGCAGTAGTGATATGAATCCCATTGCTCAATTTGTTTTTACAAAAAAATCTGAAATAGTCGTTATTGAACGCATTTAGGAGGTCGGTAACACCTTCCTTGTACGAATGAAAGATTATTACGTAAAGTTCAACGAGGATCAGTTCCGCTTATGTTTTCAAAAATGTATACCATGCAACGAAGAACTGACCAAGCAGAGGCTTACAGCTGCCACACTCTGTGGACACAAGCATCGCTTTAATCCCAAATTTCTCTATCAGAGTGAAGAGGTACATGGCCGAATGATGTTCTACTTGGACACAGCTAATGGGTTTAGACCCCTGAGCAAATAACAGAACAAGTTGACGACAGAGGACCAGCATGCGATGATTAAAGTTTCGAGGACTTGGTCAACATCGTCCCCCAAATCTGGACGCATTTTAAAGAATGGATGGTCATACATCATCTTCTGAATACGACCTATGGTACAAGGTAGCTATGTGGCGCGTGAGTTGGTATTACTTCTACTCCTGTGGACCACAATAAGCTAAAGGACACGAGAGTGAGGGATAGGACTCGCTATGTACACAAAGAATTCACAAAACCCTTGATCTTGGGCACCTTCATGGATTGGGTCATGCGATCTGGAATCATTTTAGAATTAATGCTGTGATGTTGATAACGATTGTTCGATTATTCAGACGACAATTTCATCGTAAAACACGTTGATCGATGTTTACTGAATCCATCGCTCCAAATACAGTTCTTTATACAAATTTCCTCTTATTGAATTCTATTTAGTTACCTTTACAAGTAACGGCGGATTGTAAGGTGGGTTTGTGTATGTGACTTAAATCAAACTTCTGCTGCAACATTATGACATGTAGCATGTTTGTTGCAAATGAGAGCAACCCAAGTTCATGCTCATGCTAAATACCATCCGTATTTCAGCGTTGAATAGGTTTTTACGAACCGTTTTATTTTATATATAGTCATTTTTTTCAGAGATAACGCATTTAGAATGCCCCGGCCGTAACCATTTTTGTTTACATGATACATTAGAGAATTGTTTGTGCTTCTTCCATTGGTAGGTTTGGGGGCGTTCGTTACCAGCTGGTTCGATGCTTAGCTTTCTTTAGATAAATTTGCATATACAGGAAAGGATTACTGAATCAGAAGCTGATGTTTGGCCGACGTGTAAAAACAGCAACGTGTAGATAACATGATCATGAGCATTTCTCACCTGCTCAGTGTGCGCCCAACTTTAAGAAGTTATGATGCACACTGAAAGTTCTACGAGGAAAGAAAAGGAGGGACCCGAACTGTAGAACAGGTGTGTTGGAGTGGGAATCCCCCTTCCTTTCGATTCCCGTCCAGTATATGGGTTCAAACAGCATGAAAAAGGTATATTGTGCTTTTCAATTTCTGGATTTTACCGAACTATACGGCACATTGTGAATGAGCAAGTTTTCGTCCTGAATGGCTGTAAGGGCCTACACGACCGAGTAGCGGGGCGATGGAGGACTTCTTGCACAGATTTTTTCTTCGTCTTGTAAGTTTACCTTTTACTTGGCCCATTGCACCTCTGCTCTTAATGTTAATTCATTATTTGAAAGCAGATGGATGGCTGCTCCATTCTTACGTTCCCCGCGCGCGACCCTGGGGGTAGAGTGAACCCGGGACGAGCCGAATGCTCAAAAGCTAGATGGTTTGTAGTTGTTGAAGATATGGGGCATGAAGGTGAGGCGTAGTCTCGAGGGGTGCGCACCCCAGAAGGCAATTTGTCCCAAAATCCGAATCTTTGTTCTGTTGTGCAGTCGCGAGCAAGGGACCATGAACAACCTTGGAGCGGCACGTTTCTTATAGGAATTTTTAAATAGTGTCGGTAATTAACACCCAGCAATCCACTGTTTCTTTAGAGATATACGCTCAAGTGAGAAGTTTATAGTTTTTCACTAAAAGCAGTTTGGAAAACCAATGCGCTGACGGCACGGTATTGGAAGCCTAAAGAAATCGTATGTGAGCTAGAGGGTTGAAGAGTACGCAATACACCCGTAGATGAGGCTTCTTTCGTATTCTTTTTCGACTGATTTTGGTTACGAAAAACGCAGGTTGCAACTAATTTACAAATCGATCAGTTAAAAACATTAATTTTCGTATGGTCTGACCGTCTGTGAGAGTTTGTTTTAGCAGGTGATGGAATCTGATGCCTTAGCGCAAAGGGGAGTTACATGGCCATTAGGGGCCATCCATAAAGGATGTCCGACTCGCTCGTGAAATAACTACAAGTTTTGCCAAAACTTCAAATCCCAATACATATAACGTAATATAATCTAATAGTATTTCTTTAATGTCACCAGATGGTGTTACTTGCTATTGGCTAAAGGGTGAATGTATTTTTTCAAAATGTAAATGTTGGTTTTTTGTCCTCGATTAATGGCGGAAACATTAAAAGTTTATGGAATGAGATATACTAAATTTTAAGAAAAAAAAAGTAATTTATATGGGGCCAAGCTTTTTGAAAACCTTGTCTGCGTCGGCGGTTAACAGGTCACATAAATCATACTGTAAGCAGCCATGAAATCTGATAGGATTAAGCTCGCTCTTCCAGTCAAGTAATAATAATAATAATAATAATAATAAATCTTTTACGATTCGACTGTCTCTTCAAAATTCACTCACCCGTCTGACGAAAAGTATTTTTTACTGCAACATTCAAACGAAAACGACTTACCTATAAAAATAAAATGAAAAAATTAGTTATCAAATCACCAATGAGAGATCAAATTAAACGTAAAAATCTGTTTAAATTCATCAAGATTATACATGTATAAAACTAGATATTGACCATTGTTTCAAACTTGTCTCATTTTGAGATAATACATACAGAAAGTTAATCTTAATAATGATACTAGATTTTCAGCAAGCATTGCTTGCATATTTGACCCTACGAGCAAGTAAGTTGGTTATTTATGTAAAATATTAATTTTAAATTGTCGAGATGTGCCCGATGAATATGAGTGCCATGTTTGGGTTATGGATGCCGTGTCAAGATAAAATGCAGAGATTTTGGCTGAACGTAAAGTGATCTGCCAATTAAATCAAGCAGGCCTAACGTAAGTATACAGTACATGTTAATCCTGCCATGAGCCGAAGTGACGAAGAGCACGTGTAGTCTGCATAATACCACTTAATGGTTACAATGTAATGTTTATTCTTAACTGCTTGGTAACTTAATGGCTCCGCATTTCTAAGTATCATATTGCTTATGAGTCTATACGTACATGTACACTTTATATACACAGTAGTTTCATTATGTTTATATATACCAAAATGTCCCATTCTGGTGGAATATGACATACATGTAGAACGTTTAGTGTAATACTCGATCATATGCCACATACGGTAGTACACTTTTAACAATTTCAAAGACATGTGCCATAATGTACATGTATAGAATAATCGTGTATTTCTGTGGATTTTCTCCATGCGGTCAAATTGCCAATTATACCGGTGCTCGATTTAGAACACTGTAAATGGCTTTCTGCCTACGTACACTGATTAAAACTTAATTTAAGGCGCGCAGACGGTTGTAAGATCATTGCATGAATATCTTTTCTCGAGTTGATTGAAAAAGCGCAAGTTGAAAAGAGTGGCAACAAACGGGATCAAAAGTAAAATTGCCTTTCTTAACAATACGCACCTTGGTAGTGGCGAAAATCCAAATTTTAGTCAAATAGGACATAACGATCAGAAAACGATGGGGAAGGGAAATTCGTGCCTCGCAACGAATCTGGGATTCCTACCTGTGAATTTGACAGAGCCATAATTGACTCGGCGATATAAGACAGTCGGGGTCGAAAATTGCTCGGTTGCGCAGACCTCCCCTGGCATAGATTAGGCCAAAAAATGGAAGTGAGGGAAATGAGTGTCAGACAAAAATATGGAAAAACAGCGGGGACCCAGAGTTGAATGGTCCAGCTAGCGAGCAAGATAGGAGTATAAGATTGAAGGAAAAAAAACTATGACTTTTATGTCTTGGGAACCAAACTCGGAATAAATTTGTCACCTATTCAAACAAACGCTGCATTGAAATGGGACGAGGGTCGGCAGGTGCGGGCCTTCCTGGCACGAAGATCCTCTCCAGTTGCGTTGTATTCTAATAAGTTTATTTCACTTTGGTGAGTTTTCACAAAAGATGCGAGGCCAAGGAGCACAAGGGTGAACGAGGCACACCTGAAATTTAAGATGTCCCAAATCCGAGGATGCAACGATTGTCATAATACCTCGGATAGACAGGACAGCACGCGAGCAAACAAATCCAGTTTTTCATGCTGCAGCTTTTCTACCACCCTTAGGACCCCACACCAATCAGGTCCTCAAGTCTTGCCCTAAAAACCGAGCATATATGCTCTGGCTGCCCTCGAACACCTCGTCTCCTCCTCGCATCTCAAAATGGTACTTATGCCCAGGAAACGTGTTGTTTTCCATGCTTTCCAAACAAATCTTCAGATGGAACTACAAAGGAATTCACCTCAAGAGCAGAATTTTCGAACAAAGGAAAACTGTAAATAAGCCAACGTTTTCCTCAAAATTGAAGGGAGAAAGTCATCATGCAAAGTTGCCTATAGGGGCGATGAAAAAAAAAAAAAAACTAACATTGCACTACTTGTGCTTTCATCCAAAAAATGCAAACAAAGCTATTGCTTTTTAATGCGGCGTTTCCATGCTTCCCCTATTTTTAGAAAATGGCCGAGTGAAAGTCTGAACATCTTTTCCCATGCTGGGAAATAATCAGAACATTTAATAACCAGACTTCCTCCCAAACTTTTCGGGCTTTTTTTTATATATGATTTCCAGATTTGGATACTCACATTGACATGGTTCAGAACAGTTCTCGGGATTAGCGATGACCCCATAAAAGCAATTATGTTTTTCTACAGTGTATAATTTTAAATGATTTTTAAATGATGAAATTACGTTAATCATTTGCATGGTCGACCATCTTAGATTATCACTTTCATTTGTTGTGCTTTCTGGTCAACGACAGATACCATTGTTGCATAGCAGAACACGTGCTCTGGATGATGGCACCACTGAGAATACTGTCTTTATTCCCTGGTACAAATAACAGTGTATGTCAAGAACAACAGAATTTCAAAATCAGTCATCAGAAACTCATTTTGGCATATTGCATCAGTCATCAGCACGGTTGCCCATGTCCTTAACCTTACTGGACACATTTCTGCAATGCATGTTGTTATGTGCAATGAGAGTGGCTTGGAAAACAGCTTGCTTTCACGCGGAGCCTGTGACATTCGCGTTGCAGGCACGATTTATCATTTTGGGCAACTGCTCTCCCGCTGATTCTGGCTTGCATCTCTGCTAAGAAGGCCAATACAGCCACGTGCTCCATTACGTGATCCCAGCAAGCCCACCACTGACACCAAAACGTATAAATCTTGACAGATTTGCAGTTTTTGCAGCTCTGGTATCTAGCTCGAGCCGAGGTTTTTGGCCCGGATTCGTGCAGTGCCTCTGATGACTGAATTGCCATTTAAGTAGGTCTTTGTAAATGGTGACCCTAAACCCTGCATCACCGCAGCGTTTCTGCGTGAGGCATTATGTTCCTAAAGTCATTTAATTTAACCCCTAGCATCCATCATGGAAATGAGTGAGATGCAACTATTGTTGCGTCTGACATATCTTATAGCACTTTCCGCATTCTCTTGTGTTTTTCAGACCGGATTGTCGGTAACACCTCAGGATGGCTTATGCATGCGGCCTAGCACTTGATTATATCCCTACCTTTCGCATTGCTTTGTCACCCCTAAGGCCATCAAAGGTTCGATACTTCTATAAGGATTGTCAGTTTTCCTTCTCAGGCCATATTTTCTTTAATGTAAGCACAAGAAATAGAACAGCGGAGGTCGCGCGAGCAGTTCAACGTCTGCAATTTGGGACCTTTCTTGGTAACTGCCAAATGGCATCAACGCTGTGGCCGCCATAGCACTTCCACCAGATAATTTTTCCAAAATGTGAAAAAATAAACTGCGAATGAACTTACATGACTGCCTTAACAAAAATGAGTCTCAAAGGAGATAGTTTAAAAGTGATCGTAAGGTCAACGGAGAATTCAAGAGAACCACCACAAAATTGACGAGGCCTGGGTGTTTAAGAAGCAATTCATGGCTGCAATGAAAAATTGAATTTCATGACGGCTTCTACGTTGCTTGCTTGAAAAAGCCAAGTAATATGTCTGGATGAGGGTGGGTCCTGTGTTTTCTTAAGCCTTAGTATTGAACAAAGAAAAAAAATTCCATAGTGAGGGCCGTCACCCCACTTCAACATTAACAATGCCATACCTGAATTTTAATACCTGAAGTATATTAGCCTCTGGCGAACGGTGCCATTGGACTGTCAGCGCCGGTCGGTTGGTTTGTCAAACATAATTTTCCTCGAACTATATCACTGTCGCACGAAGCCAGCAATAAAAGTCCAGCAGGAGGAAACAATTCAGTTTTTTGTAAGGCTGTTTATTGTTCGAAGAGTGAATTCTCTAGAAACACTTGGGCCAGGGCTGCTTGGCTCCAGTAACCAGACTTTACTTTGCCAACTACCGAGGCTTCGCTAAAAGAGATATTCCGTAAACAGTTTACTGTTTTTAAAAGGTCCACTCTTTAATTATTATCTTCTCGAAATCGCTCGATATGCTGGTTGGGTGCAGTCCAAACAAAAGCTTCGAAAGGTGAGTGATGTCCGCCTCTTCAGACGGTGCCAATGCGTCTGTTTGACCATCGTTGGGCCTTGGCTTAATGAATTTTACCTGTCCAAAGGGTTTGGCACTCAGGAAGGCAGGGTGGAGGACGTCCCGGGGAGATGCATAGGTGCTACCGAGTTTACGGCCAGGATTAAGGGGAAAAGGGTGGGTCCCGCGCTCGCCCAGAAAGGGGAAATGACACCGCTGAGGGCGCTGCTATTAACTTTCTTTTTAAAACAAAGGCACTAAATCAGGGGCTAACCAGAGGAAAATGGGCTTGAAAACACTTTTAAGACATTCCTGGCTTTTGTGAGTCGTATTTTAGCGCCCAACCAATGAATGTCAAGAAGACACTATTACAAAATACACAGTAGTATTGTGCATCTTATAGGAAGGGGAGGAGATGCAAATGTTTCTGTGAAACCTGATCATGGCACATATTACCTTGTGAAACGCAAGTTAAAAGTATATTTCATTCGATATAATATGGTTTTAAAGGTATTTTGAAATGTATTTTCTGTTGAACTAAATTTTGAAATCCCTAATTTCTATATTATAAGTTTTATTTAAATGTGATATTCCATACTTTGTTCTCCCAGGCCCATGCAAGTCTCAAATTCTGAGACACTATAATGCAAAACGGATGAATGTGACCTGTTGAATTTTTTTTTTCTTTTACATAAAGGTTAGGAAATCTTATAGCCGTGCCATTGGTGCAAATGAAATCATCAAAAAGTAACATTGGAATAAGATTTATTCACATCTACATGTATTTCCATTCGGTTGCATTGGATTTATTTTTTCCCCACCTTAATATTTCCAGACATTTATTTCTGTCGCGCTAGTTAAAACGTTTACTATTTTTTATTCGCTCTTGAGTGTGCCATGATGAGGTGACGGTGGTGGTACAATGTACCAGAGGGCCGTCAGGTAGATGCAATCCCCTTGTCAAGGTGCAAAAAATGAGGGTCGAGGATGGCAAGACCCATTTTAAGGAGGAAGGGTAGGCCTTGGCGAAGGAATATGTCGAGAGCTCTACAAAACCACAGTCGTAAAAACCTTAATGTCCACCCTAGCGCCACTTCAAAGGCAAATCATAGAAAACGGGTGAGCAATGACAATAAGTGCTACTGCCCGCCGTTTTTTTGTGGGACAGAAAGAAGGCTGGCTGACCGTGCAACACAAGCGCAGAAACATGTTTACGAGGCCATTGTTTTTGTTATCAGCTCTTTTTAATTAAAAAAATGGCGCCAAAAGTGCTGCTATGTTCTGAAAAGAAAGGGGATTGCAGAACAACCAGAGTTGAACTGGGGACGTCACCGGACATAGGGGTTTTATTTTAAGAATGATGAAATTGCCTTTATATGCATTTTATGACATTTTTGACTGAACTAAAAATTGAGCAAAACGTCAGGGAATATAAGCAGTTGTTGTTTTGCATTCCGAAGATTACTTGCAAATGTGCAGTTCCGAGCTATTCAACGTTTAACTTGTTATACAGTAGGTTGGTTGGTTGGTAGTGGGGGCTTAAGGGCGCAGGGGGCAACACAGGCCATAACTTGTTATAGGGCACGTAAGATTTCTTAATATTATAATTAAACCTCCTGTTCATTGTTTAGCACATGAATAAATTCGGAACATTTAATGAAAGTAAAGTACAAATCTGCTAATGCGCGCAGTTTTTTTTTTCACGTAACATTTTTACAACGCACTGACGAAGAAAGTAAGTTTCCGAGTAATTTTAATCAACAACGTAGCGACTTTGATAGTAAATTTGTATTGCGGATTAATGCGTTGAAGGCTTTCCATTAAAATATTGCACTCAAATTGAAGCTCCATTTTAGTCGAATTGAGGATAAAAAATTGTTCTAGCTTGTCTCCTTCTTCTGACAACCCTGGGTACGCCACTCGACGAAAGAGAACGCGTACTATATATAAAAAATTGAGATCGGGTCATTTCTTACTGAAATGGCAAAGTGGGCCTGGTCAGTGGTCAGCATTTTCTGATATTAAACAGAACACGCCGGAACCTCGTTGCATGCCATTATCTCCCCGAAAGGCATTCGAGGTAGTTTCAAAGCTGCACGCTAAAATAAAAAAAACTGCCATCAGACGTTGAGGTATTATTCCCTTGGCATTGTGTAGTTCCAGGAATGGTTCTAAAGCAGAAATTCGCCGAGAGCAGTCGCATTTCAACGCTCGCAACTCGATAGAAATGCAGATACTACTGGGAGAAGGGTGCAAATAATGCATCATGCAAACGTCAGTGGCTCTGGCTTTGATTTGCTGGCTTGTTTTCGAGCTTGCAGGCCTTGTTCTAGTTTTGCATTCCGCCCTGCCCTCCGGTCTTTCAAAGGCGACTAACCTTCCTTCTGCCTTTGCAGCGCGAGACTTTTGCAAATGTGCTCCGCGCACTGTCTGCAAATTCAACTTTGGCTGTATAACAACGTTCGTCCCGAGACAATGCGTGGCGCAGAGACGTGCTCCAGTTTTTCATTTGGAAATATATCTTTTTCTCAGGTTTATGCGCGGCAGGGGCTAATCAAGAAATATATGGCAGAAAATCAGGCTAGGCACCCTAGGGTTCCCAATCATGCGCGCTTATATGGATATAAGACGACGGAGATCACGCTTGCAGCACGGTAACAAAGCGTGGATAATGTGGCAATGCGTCATTTTGGCTTCATCCGTCCGAGCCCGGACACAGCAATAAATATGGCGGTTCCTCGCCCTAACCATGGTTTATCCTTTTATTTATCCCTCGCATTTCAAAATGGCCAAACGTGCATTTTTTTAATTGATGCTAAAGATTATTTAATCAGAAACACGCGTGGAATTACTGTATATACACATGCATTATGGAGGAAATGCTCTGATCTTCCATTCTTATTGGCATGGAACGTCGCGTTGCTTGAATTTCTGTATTCAAATTCATCATTATGTTACAATATACAGTATTCAGGGTACTGAAGATGCCTCCACAACGCTATAACATTTGCTGTAAATATCTAATTTCCAACTTGGGCATAGGTAATCTGCACAAATTTTCTAGTTTATTTTGCATCTTGTCCTGTTCTTTGAAAACGTATAAATGGAGTGACACTGCAAGGACAAAGCGTTATTCCTACGTAATGTGTACAAGCATCCTTTAAACACCTTTGAGAAGTTTGTCCATTTTTATATGAGCTCATAAATGGTTTACAAAATGACAACCTGGATGACGATCGAAATTGCGAAATTTCAAGGCTAACAGCGCTCTTGTTTTGAGTAACATTTTAACATATATCTCATAGATACATGTAGGTGCACGTGGCAACCTTCCAAGACTTAGTTTTCCTTAGAAGCAATTAAGAAAAAAAATAAGGGGAGTTATTTCTTTGAAAAGTTTTTGTCCCATCGTTGTTTAAAAGGCCGCCGCCAGGGAGTGTTTCTTATTAAAGATCTTTTGCATAATTTAATTAATATCTGGTGGGTTTTGACCAGATACATAAAATTAATGACAGCAATTCCTCATATTCCTTTCATATTTTATTAGACAATTCACCTCGCCCCATTCTGAATTAATTGCCCTCGTGATAAAAAACCTTTCACAGTTTCTAATGGATTCTTAGTTTGGCAAAGTGGTTTTAGGAATTTTGAGCTTATTGAGCAAAGGCCTAAGAGGACTTGTTTTTGTGAAAAAAATTAGCCCGGGTTAAGCATGGCCATGCAGCATGTTAACAGACAAGTACAGTCGAGTTGGCACGTTGTGGGTCTATTGGAAAGTTCATGTGCATGTATATATCTGAAATATAAAGGTAATTATACGTGCGGGAGCCTTTAGTGGCTGAATAAAATAACCAGAGACAATGAGGGCGAATATAATAGAAAAAAACCTTGTAAAGGTATACAGAATGTGATAGAAAATGTGTACAATACACGAGGTAGACAGAGTTTATATAGTCGTGAACAATTACCGAATTAAAAAGCTGAAATTTCAATTTTCGTGGCAGGGGCCTTGGCGCATTCATGGGGGGAATAGGTTGCATTAATCTATAGGTCAAATTTTACTGCAGGCTATCAAAGGGTGGTAGATTTAGAAAAAGTTTGCCAAGAAAATATCTGCGGAACAGGGCGTTGTTGCTAGCAAATATGGTAGCAACAGGACCGGGTGTGGATACTCGATCGAATTAGCATTAAAACATGATTAGAAGAGGAAATATTGAACTTCACGACATTATTTAATTAAATCCAATGAACGTACTTCTTAATTGCATAGTATAGATGGTGCTAAAACCTTTGTGTTTTGATTTCCAGATTTTGAAAAATCACTTTCGGTTGTCAATAAGCAAGTAATAGACCATTATATTGCTAGTTGCTCAGAACACACTGCAGAGACACAGTAGCTAGAGATGAGATAGGATAGGAGTTGGATATGTTACCCATTCCTCAAAAATCACGAATATTTCTCTCGCATTATTCTTTTGGAAACTATTGATAACTTGGGCTACACTGACAGTTCACTGAAACCACAACAGATAATGAACGTGATCCACTAGGCGGCGCCGGCATCGTCTCCACGGGGGTTCGGTAATGGATCACTTTCCTCATTGGAATGAGCGATGGACCGTGGCCATTCTCCAATCTCCTTCATCTCCATAATTTTCATTTGTAAAATAGGTTCCCCTTGACCACTCCCACTGTCCACCACCTCGGTCAGAAGCATTGTTTGTATTCTCCAAGTAGAGGCACAGGGCCTCCGCATCAGATTTACCTGCGAAGGGGACGCCCAAGCCCGGAGCGCATTCTACCAAAGCAATCATCGACTGGAGAGTCATCTTTGACTAATATTCTAGTTTGGGACGATGGGGAGGGTCAAACAAAAAAACTGGACTAAGCAACCAGCGTCTCCAATTTCTACCGCTTGGGGGCGATTTTTTTAAGGCGAGGTGGTTCTCCTTACGCCTTCCACGCCAGCCCAAGACAAATATGCCATGACGACTGGTTCTACCGTAGAATCCATTGCCTTGTAATTAGTTCGACCCTTCTTGCCAAACTACTTCTTGAACAGACGACCGAGAGAGTTTTGTCTCAAATTTGGTAATGGCATTGTGCGTCAAGGATTCGGTTGTCGCGGTTTTTTTTTGTTACCGCGTGGCTTTGCTGCACGAATTTCAGAAATGAATTTTCAAATGGGATTGAGGTTTGGACGATATCGATGTTGCAGGGATGTTAAGCCGTGATGGAATATGATAGTTCTGCAGTGAAGCAAGCTAAAGTCATTGCCCGTAAAAATAAATTAAAATTACAAATAATTATAACTGAACATATGGCCAGTGCATGCATGGACATCAAATGGAATCAAGAGTTGGGCGTTTTAACTGCAACCGCAAGGTCCATATTTAACAAATATATGGAGCATTTGTTCCTATTTTTAGCATAACTCACATTGTTATTCTCAGTATAAGTTCGAGAGTGATATTTTCTTCGCATTTTCGGTCATATACAAGTATCTCGACATTTGTCTCCATTGGTGCGAGTTAAAGCATGTGCTCTGTTTTATTTACTACACATAACCCCTAAGGGGCAACCAGGGTCGAAATGGCGCTGTAAAATTGCAAAAGACACCCTGTAAGTGGCCGGGCAAGCGTGCAATGATTGCAGGTATTTTGGAGCGAAATGCAAAAATCTGCTGATCGAAGCTTGAGGGGGAGACGAGGGGGGAAGACAGGCAAACTGAAACCTGCAATTATGCGTGCAATTTTACCGAAATTTCTGCGGAGTCGAGCGAAGAACCCATGGCTCAAAATCGACGCTCAGAGGGGGATGATTGGGGGAAGGTCATGCAATTGCCTTTGCATAAAAAACTGCCTTGTTTTGGCCAAGGTGAGATCTCAGCGAGGGTTCAAGGCACGTGGCCGCTACAGGGCTACTGGTCCACCAAGTGCCCCCCTTATTGAAAATTTTGGCCAAATGTAACGTTGACGACCGCCATGCGAGGTCGTAATTATTTCGTAAATAGTTGCTGTGTGGTAATTTTCGATTCCCAATTTTATGGTGTTATTGCACTAAGATCTTCTGAGAAGTAGCTTGCCAGGGGTGTTTAGAACACGTCAATAAATAAACGTCCTCTCGCGCGTGTAGAGAACGTTGCGACTCCAAATATGAATATTACTACCATTTATTGACTTTGAATTTACCTACGTTTATTTGAAACGAATGAAGATTCGAGTAGTCCATGTGCTCTAAGGAGAGCTGAGGTTTAATATGAATTTAATGAACCAGCTGTGTTCAAAAATGAAATGATTGTCCGATGTCTCTTATCTAAAATCTTTGAAACGATATTTCCAAAAATATTTTTTCATAGTGAAAGCACACATCCCTATTTGGGGATGTTTGTGAAATTTATAAAAGGTAGTTTCGATTTAGTTTTAATTATATCACTTTGGAGCTATGGTGCACCCGTTCATATATAGCCTCAACACAAGACGGGATTCTTGCCATGTTCAGGATAACGCTTTTTAAGATGCCAGCTTCTTTATCATGTTATGCTAAAACCATTTCATCTAGCTCAATGGACGATTAAACAATTAGCACCTTCATAAATTAAATTGCTTACATAACGTACCAACGCGCGTTGCGAATCTCGATAAAATCTAACCAGGTTTTTTTTTTAACTCACTGTAAAACAGTGATTTCAGTAGAGCAATGTAAAAAAATTGCTGGGGTAAAATGTCATGGCTACTTCCTCGAAACTACAAGACCAATTTGACCAGTCTTGTCTTATTGAAAATTGTCAATTTCGATTTTTTAGCTGTAAAACGCTAAGTCAAGTCTTTTTTATGACTAAGATAACGCTGATCCCTAGTGATAATTCTCATGTATGGGACCCATGGTGTATGGGATTATGGAACAGTGGGACCCATAGCAATGGGTCCCATACTTATGAGACCCCATAGCAATGGGTCCCATACTTATGAGACATTTAATTAATTAAT
>JAQGAO010004761.1:0-14592 GCA_034697705.1 Ommatoiulus sabulosus
TATTCCATATATGCAATACTCGACATGTTATTCCATATATGCAATACTCGACATGTTATTCCATATATGCAATACTCGACATGTTATTCCATATATGCAATACTCAACATGTTATTCCATATATGCAATACTCGACATGTTATTCCAAATATGCATTACTCGACATGTTATTCCATATATGCAATACTCGACATGTTATTCCATATGCAATACTAAATGTTATTCCATATACAATACTAAATATGGCTATTTATAAGTTATCCATAAATGAGCTAATAATGTATATAGCCATGATGAACAATGTTTTGCATGTACATACATATGACATAAAAAAACAACTAAACAAATGCATTTAGAAATGTATTTCTATCGCCGTAGTCTACGAAACTAAATTTGTTCATATTTAATTTGGTAAACATACAGTGTATGCCCTGTAATTCGAATCCAAAGGTTATTATTTTAACTTAGGTTTACTTTAAAAAGGTACACCCTGTATTTGAAAACTTTAGCTCATAAAACAAGCGGTTTAATTATAAATGCATGGTGAATATCAACGAGCCATAAAAGAGTAGAGAATGCATTAGCGCATTGAATTTACCATGCCAGAATTTAAAATTTTGCAAACTAGCAGACCTGGCGCATGATTTAATAAGGATATTTATTGCACAAACAGGAATAAACGCATTCAACGCATTATATGGTTCATGCGATGCTCGCAAATTTCCATTATTACATTTACGGTGTTGTGCAGGCGCAGTTCGTTCATAATTTACGATATTTCTGTGAATTTGCGCAATAAATTACTTATATTAGAAAAAATTGATGCAAAAACCAGAAGCTTTTTTTTAAGAAAATAAGGAAGGCAGAAAAAAACCCAATATTTACGCTTATTAAGTTGCAATGAGGCATTGACAATAAATAAAATTAGGCGCTTAAATGGGGCATTATTTTAAAACATTACCAAAATTAATGGATTTAATGCGCGCCAACATTTGTCTAAAACACACTTTGGTACGCAAATAGAAATTAAGCAATTCTTTATCTAATTCGTGTCCACGGAGCGAAGAAACAAATGTTGGCAAAAATGCAAAGTAAGGTCTGCTGATCCCATTGCAACTCCGTCACAATAATTCAATCTTTTTAGTTGCATTAGCCCATCGCAGCTTGCATAATAAATGCATTTACTGAACGGAAAAAAAGTCTCGAGACAATAGCGAATGTTTATTCTACATATAGCACTAAATCATGTAGAATTTACTGCAAAAAAGTCATAATTTTTGTACGCTGTTTTGCCACCGGAGCTAGAGTGAAATGAGGCTTTTTGGTATCACTTAAACGAATAGCTCGTATCAACGCCAGACTCGAGAGACAGAAATAATGGACAACCGAGAAAATGGAGGCCTAGTTCTTATCAAAATCTCATATTTAAAAGAAGAATGAATATTCATACAATTTTAAATTAATATTGAAGATAAATGATAAGAGGGTAGAAATAAATTTAGCTGTTTTCCTTAGACTCAGAGCCGCCAGTTATTCTTGTATTAGAGCTTCGAGCAAAAAACTATATATGCAACTATATTCGGTATATATGAATAGAAAACAAGCAATACAAGATGCTGAATGTATACGGAAAAAAATATACGCAAAAATTAGAACAGAACAGCCAAAGAGATGCAGTTTTGCAAAACGTTTTGAAATTTTAAAGAATACACATGTAAATGGAAAAAAGCCTCAAATTCAAATCTTTCTGAAGGACTAAGTACTAACTTACGATTCTACCGTTGTTACAAGTTCCTGGTGGAAAATTAGGTAAACGTGCTTTATTTAATATCGGATGTAACTTTGGAGACAACTTATTTGTACACATACCCATGCATATAATAAAATTGCCAACATTACTAGAATGCGATTACTTTAAATGTGGACAGTTAATATATTGCTACATTTTTTCATCAAATAGTTGTTGTCTTTCAGCCATTTCAAAAATAAAATTAAAATACATGCAGATAAAAATTTATGTTGATGTATTGTATTGAATTGTAAATATTTTGCATCATTCAATTGAAATTTACAGCGAAAATTTCTCAAAAATTCAAAAAAAAAACACATTGTTTAAAAATTATGATAAAATTAACTATGAACATTGCACGTTTTTAATTTCGGTTTATTATTCCTAAAAACGTAACAAATTTGGACAAAAGTTGGAATTTCTCCATTGCAATTAACACTGGCAAGCAAAACAATTCACAGGTTTGTTAAAGTTTTGTAAAGTTTGTAGATTATTTATATCATAGAAAGCATATCAAACGACATATATTCTCCTACCTTCCGTGTACGAAAAATTCCTAAAATAATTTCAGTAAGTCATAATGTAGAAAATTTCACGATTTAGATCCAATGCATGCATATTTCTCTAAAAAAAATTCTGTTAATGAGAAATCAAAAGTGAACAAAAAGCCGTCATAAATAAATGCAGAAAGTTAACAAATTTAGTCTGATTCCAATTAACTCATGAATTTTAACAAATTTAGAAACAAAATCAGCATATGAAAAAACAATTAAAACACACGTATTAATTGTTTTAAAACGATGATTACATTTTATAAATGTATGGTGGTACATCGATGGCCATTAAAATGAAACCACTGCATTATGAAAGAAAGCACCAACCATTGGGATGTAAAAAGCTTTAATATTTTTTTCAAACATGTTCAGCTTTCTACATGGCGAGGACGACAAAACATACACGTACAATTCCACAGAATTTTTAATGAATGAAACGATGAATGTCATGTTCAAATAACGTTCAATAATCTTATTTCAAATCTCAAAGGCAAAAAAATATAGCACCATATTCACGAAACATTCGCATTATTTGATTGTCTGATAAGCAGGAATGTTCTGCCTGAATCTTATCTCCGCTAAGACTTTCTGGTTTTGTTCATATTAGCATACGGCTAGACTTCAGATTCATTTCGGTGGTGAAAAAAAGCGCTTTGCATATATCATTACGAAAACTGTGATATCTCCATTGGGAAATGATGCGCAAAGGCTTGGAACTCATAAGAGTAAGTTGAGGGATGTTTCTGATCGCCCACGCAATTTTTCTTATATGTCAAGCCTTGCCATTTAGTAAATACCTTTAATAAACGGTTTTCTGAGAAACAAAACATCAATTATTGCGAGAGGCACCTCGGTGACAGCGAGTAAATCACTTTCGAGGCAGACATTTAGCAAAAAAATGCACATTTTCAGGCTCTGCAATGGTATTTTCGGTAAAAAAACAGCTTCAGTATCAACACGAGCAATTACCCTTAAGTAATAAAAGCGCCATTTTTTTCTTCATCTTCTGATAAATGGAAATGGCAGGTACGTTTCGCGTCATTACAAATGTGTAATACTCGTGTTTTGACAACCTCAGAATCATGGTTGTCGCGTACGCATGTTTCATGTTGTCAGTAACACTGGTTACATTATAAAAAAAAGTTTTCATCAAGAAAAAAAACTAATTTCATTCAGACTGGGATAAGAAAAAAACCATAAAGATTTCAAGCTTTATTATATAGAAACGGTTTGCACGCATGTTGTGATTAAAAAGTGATCAAAAAGAATGTAACGAGAACGATAATAAATATAGTCTCGCACACCTACAACCGTACGCTACTTTTAAAACTCACATTGTAATTAAAAAACAACAGTTTGGAATTAATGAAAAATATATTACGAAAGTATAACATTTTCTTTTATATTAAAAGAATTTTTCATTAAAAAATGAAAACAATTAGTGTACAAATAGACAGTTTATCACTGGAAAACCCTTTTTATGGAAATTAACTGTAGTGTATTTCTTAGAATACTATTTTAAATTTATACAGTAGTACACAAAGACATAAAAACATGTTTTCACAAGACGTATTTCTCATCATTTTAAAGTTATATAGAAAAACACATTTAATTTTTCTTTTAAACGAAAAGTACTACATGTTAAATCGTAGTGAACATTTACAATGTTTTATAAAGCATGGTTTAAATAAGCTCCAAATGCAACCGTGAGATACTTTCATACATCTAACTTTAAATCAAACCTTTATAATGTTCCATGAAATATGGCCATATCTAAATTATTTGATGTGATAGGGAGATGTCCATACTATGATCATACATATACATGTCAGGCGAGTTTTAATATACAGCAGGGTCCCCCCAGAAATTTAATATTAAACTTCCCTGACTTTTCCAGGTTTTTAAGCAAATTTCCCATATCGACAATAGGACAATTTCCCATTGACAATGTCAAAATTGACATGTCAATGTTATCAATTATTAAGCCAAATCGACATAGCAATATTCATTTTGTAAAATTAACATGCATCTTTTGTAAAAAGTCTATAAAATTGAATTCGGAAAATGTACAATGTTTTGGAAATTTTTTCTCTAAAAAGGTTGATACTTTAGAAAATTTATTCCCGGAAATGGGTGAAAATTTTGACATGTTGTATTAAGAAAATGTTAAAGTTTGCATAGGAGCCCTGTGCTAACTACTTGGAAACATTAATTTCGGATTGTCACAACATTAATACGTTTAATTTCCCTGACATCTTCCCGATTTTTTAGGTTTCCCGACGTTTCCAGGTTTTCCAGCTCTAAAGGAACCATGCACAGACTCTGCCTGGTGTAGAAAATTCCTGCAAGTCTAATGGCCTTAGTAGCTTCAGGCGTCGTCAATTATTTATACTAAAAAACAATTGTTAGGTGAGCGAACTTCTTCTGGGAATTCAGTTAGCCAAAAATCTTTAGATGATGTTTTTTTTTTCCAAACTCCCCAAATGCCCCTAATGTCACCAGCAAATTAAGCAATAAAACACCAAGGAAAACCGCCACAGCCCCTTCAATAATATTGGTGGACATGCTAATGCTTTTTTTCTGGTTGTTTGCTTGTCCTTTCTACTGACAATTAACTCGGTTGCTATGCTGGAGTTTTTGTTACCTAATTTGTTGGTTGAATTATGCAGGTTAACGCTGACCATTTGTCTCAGAAACGCATGAATATAAATCTTACAGGAACTCTAGAGTAGCTGCAGCATGGGAAACGTTAAGACAAATGAGAGAACAGAATAAAAAATTGACTACCATGCTTTTGGAAAGTTCTTACAAAGAGGTGATAAAGAAGTGAGCAAGTTTTTTTTTTTTACAAAAGCTCACTCTGAAACGGTCACAAAGAATGCGAGTATCATGAAATAATGCCAATTATTTAACACAAAAAACACCCCAAATGACTTCATGGATCTTAACAACAGAATCAGTAATAAAACAGTAATTAATTTACAATACAGACGGTTTTTATTATTATCTTCATTAACAAAACACGACAACAGGGCAATTAATTTAAAAGTTTTAAAACACTTTAATAAAAAAATACTGAATTTATAAATACTTTCCGAACAAAAATTCATCATCGTACCTGAATATTTCGTTTTGCTTATAGGTATAGTGGAACTAGTTAAGAAGAACTCTTTGTAAGAACTTCTGATAGTCTCATTAATTTCCATCCCCCGTATAATTATATGGACTAATAAAGTTAATTTCTTTGTTTTAGGCGAATTCCGAATTCGGATATTACAAATTTTCGGCTAAAACTAAGGAATTTCCGAGTTCCACTGCATTACAACGTGGAATTTTCCAAGGAAAACGTTGCAGCACTTTTACATTAAAATACGACACTTGGGGTAGTATTTGATTTAACCTTCGGAAAACAAACTTTTGTTATTATTGTTGATGTCATGATATATCTGATTTATGATAATACGAACTACGGTTTAAACGACCAAATTTTGATATTTTATCGGATTCGTCTTAATGAGGTTCGACTGTTTGTTCATAGTTTTGTCTGCACGAGGTTGTTTGGATAAAATGCGAAGCAAATGTTTACACGAATGTGTGTAATTGACGACTGCATTTTTTTTGTTAATTACGGTTAATCAGCATTATTTGTGAGCAAATAGATAGAAACGCTTTCGTTAAATAGCACAGATATATAATTTATCAAGCAAAAAATACATGCGTTGCTATGGCTGCTTTCATATTAATATATTGCTCTGCTGGCCATGCTCTGCAACATATTGTCATGACATTGAAAACGGTAATCAATTAATGACAAACACAGGGCCCTCATCAATAAAAAATTAGACGAAATAAAAATACCAATAAAACATACATTACCGTAAACGTCTTGTGACATAACAACGATTTATACTCGCTAAAACATGCATGGTACAGCTATATCACGTGTTTCTATTTATTCTAAAAGTAATTTAACAAATTGTTCATTTATCTTTAATTGAAAAAAAAATTCATGGAAATATACATGTATTTGAGAGATTGCTTAGGGTTTAAAGCAAAAGTTTCATACTGAGTGTTCGCGTATAAATACGTGAAGTTTTAAATCTTCAGAAGCTATATTTTCAAAAACTATTTTTTCAATTAGTCTCATGCTGATTTTTTTATCAACAATTTATTGTTCCATGGATATCCATGGGATTTAAATTTGAAAGCAACGAAATTTCTTCAGACCACACGCTGAACACGTTCATAGTATTTGCAGATGCTATAGACAATTTGTAGATGGAAACCACAAAATAAACAGAAAACTAACTGGAAGTTTAAAAAAGATGTCGAACATAGTGTAAGAATAGTCCCATTGTTGAAACAAACGATTACATATAGGAAGTGGAAAATGTTCGATTATAGATGTACAGGGTGCGACAGGGTGTTAACACGAATTCACCAAAAGTGAACTGTGTCTGTTCAATGTGAATACTGTAAACCTTTTCTAAAAAGCGATAAATTATCTACTTCTACTGAAAATGTAAGTAGGCTACGGTTAAAGTTTTAAAACTGCGCATGCAAGTACGGTTAAAGATTCAAAACTGCACATGTAATTACGGTTTAAGTTATAAAACTGCACAAGTACTGTTAAAGATTTAAAACTGCACAAGTACTGTTATAGTTTTAAAACTGCGCAGCACAAGTACTGTTATAGTTTTAAAACTGCGCAGCACAAGTAGACTACTGTTAATTTTTTAGAATTGCACACGTACTGTTAAACTTTTGAAACTACACAAGTGCTGTTAAACTTTCTAAACGGCGCACATTGTGACGTCCTGTGGACATAAATGTAAAAATGAACTTTGCTTTTTTGTTGTTACGAGCTCAAAATGTTAATAAGGAATAGTTAGACCATTCAAATCTCATCAGTATAGCCACCTGTTGTAAGGAAAATTGCATCAAACTGAAATTTCCTTATTTTTTGTGCCTATACTTACATTTCAAACTATCTAGCTGTTAGACATCATTTCCAGCAATCATTTTGCCCAAATCAACAAAGTGGACCCTCTTCTATTTTTAAATAATAGAAATATAGATATTTCATCGATTATGGGCAAGTATTTTTTGTTTTAATTTTAAACTTAAATTGTGAACAATATTGTAACTTTGATGTGGCTTTTAAAAAACATAAAAAAACACTTTTTAAATGTTTTTTGTGCACAAAGCTTGTGGAGTGCACTAAACGTTCCCATAAGTTTTTTTTGCCAAAACTTGCCTATTCAGATGATATTAAATTTTTTTCAGAAGGTCAGCTACAGGTCCTGCTTTGATATTTGGAGCAAATTCTAGTAATATAGATAAATCATCAGAAATTTGTTATCATATTTTGTATTCACTTTACCCATCAGATTATGATGTTTAATAATTTTTATTTTAGTATGGTTTTATACGGTGTGCAGTGTGAGTCAGTGTTTGGTTGCTTTTCTGTAAAGTGCCATTTGAGGGTGTGCTTAAATCAGGAAAACTAACAATGCTCAACGTTGACCACAAAATGTTTACGAAAGAAAAACACCTCTATGAATGTCAAATAATACATATTTGGCATAGTTATACCATTTATCCTTTCAAAACCCTACCTTAAGGACGCCTTTCAAATGGCACTTTTCAGAAACGCAACCAAACACTGCATGGTGACCGACATAAAGGGGTCATAGGACTAATGGTCCGTGTTTATTTACTAATATATGACCTTTTATGGTGTTTCTGCAAACAAAAACCTAGTGAATTAATATTTTTGTCCTCTTTTCCCATAGGTTGGTTCCACTGTGCGGCGTAAGTAGCCTACTGTTAATGTTTTAAAACTGCACAAGTATGGCAAAGTTTTAAAACTGCACAAGTACGTCAAAGTTTTAAAACTGCACAAGTACGTCAAAGTTTTAAAACTGCACAAGTATGTCAAAGTTTCAAACTGCACAAGTATGTCAAAGTTTCAAAACTGCACAAGTATGTCAAAGTTTCAAAACTGCACAAGTATGTCAAAGTTTCAAAACTGCACAAGTACGTCAAAGTTTCAAAACTGCACAAGTACGTCAAAGTTTTAAAACTGCACAAGTACGTCAAAGTTTTAAAACTGCACAAGCACGTCAAAGTTTTAAAACTGCACAAGTATGTCAAAGTTTTAAACTAAGCATTTTCGTTCCATTATTCTTTATGGCAAGTTCATTGCAAAACAATTGAAACATTAACAAAATGTGACAATTCAGCGTCTACATACAAGCATTTTCATCACGGATTATTCATACGTGCATGTCGCCAAAGCATGCATGGGAAATCTGTTTTGATGAAAACTTTCGGTTCAACAACTTTTGTACTTTTAAATCTGTTATTTGTTCCGCCGATTATTATGGCATGAATAACTCCTAGCGTCATAAAACTTATATTCATCTTCTTGTCGAACATGAGGAAAACTCAAACCAGCGTTAACAGCCCCTAAAATGTTACTTATTCAAGATGCGATCAAATAATAAAGAGGCTGTTTTATTATTTTGCATCACGTATAATTTTCGGACGGAGATTTAAGGCGTTGAAACAATAAGGGCAAGACGACACCACCCGTATTAGATTAACGACTCTTTAAAAATAAGGGCACATGCATGATTTAACGCCTTTTAAGTTTAATGGCTATTTTATTCGCTCTCAATTCGATGCGCATTGGAAAATTGATGCAAATAAAATCCCCCTTTTCGTTCAAGCCTCGCGCTATACGACGGCAATTTCAACAAAACAAAACAGCAGCAACACATGCATAATAATGGACTTAACTTCACGTTTGGCAACACAATTTAAATGAATTTTCAAGCCTGAACAGGTCCGATATCTCCCTTAATTCAATTTCGACGCAGTGAAACCTTTATTACCGGGCTCTCTTTAGGTTGGGCGTCCCTCGCTATGTTGGGCAGTCTCAAATTCAAGTGACAATAAAGTGGACGCCAAAAAAGGTGACCACCTGTGAACTTTACATTGCACAATACAAACTAAATATTTTTAAAGATGTCTGTTTAATTTAAAATACGAATTTCTAAACACTGATTGTCTTAAAAATGAAAACAGACATTAGTTTACTTCGGATTTTATACATGCCCTGTATAAGGTTTACACGGTAAAGCATGCATCAACGAAACAATACTATGAAAATACATCAAAAAATATTCATGAACTCCCGGTTGGAAAAGTATGACATTCTGTATACGTTTGTCCAAACCAAAAATCGGGTATATTTGGACTTGCATACATAGCATGCCCAGAAACACCAATTCTATGACGATATGAACCAAATATTCACAAACTACCTGGTACCAAAGTGTGACATATGTCCAGACCAAAAATCGGGTATATTTGGACTTAAACATGTATAGTAGGCCTATATCCATAAACAGTACACATATAATGTTTTAAGATTGCTTCTTGTATGTGCAATTTATGAAAACTTTTAAATACATGCCTAATTTTTGGCTGGCTCAATCATGTCCATGCCCATGTGTTTTTTTCCACCAAACAGAAAAAAAACTTTCAATGGGTTAGAACACCATTCTGGGGTAGGTTAAAATTGTTTGCGTAATGGTAATAATATGAAGAAATAAACGTGGATTTTTATGCTTATCTGTAGTTTGGAGTTTTTTATGGCAATGTTTGTTAATTTAGAGTACCCCATTTACTCCTTACTATTACAAGTCACGTGTGCAAAAGGAAAATTATTACTTGGTCGAAAAAACAACGATAACATTTAAGTGGATTTTTCAAGCAATTTGCGTGTCAGTTATGCACACGTGACTTCGACTGAAAAAACGTGCCATTCGTCAGCCTGAGAATCCCAAAGATTTCTTGTCAGTGCATTTTCACTTACAACACAAAGTCCAACTTCAGTATCTCGACTGCATTTCCGTTACGTCATGGAAAAGGTCAGCTGTCCGAACAAGAATAGTACCAGTGCGTTATAAACAGCATCTGCTGAAAGCTCTACAAATTCATTATTAATCCAAGAAAACGGATTCACGGACGACTATCGTTTTCTGACCAATGCGAAGAGCCCTCCGACGCCAACGAGGAGGATCCTAGCGTCGCGAGTGTGTGGAAAAGTTCGTAGTGCGAAAAGCCGAATCTCAAACAGTAATGGCTTTTTTTTGCATCAAAATGGGGTGCTCAAGAATGAAGTGCTTTTTTATCACGGCCAAGATTCCGCCATTTCCCTCAACCCCTCAATGCCTATCAAAGGGAGGCAAAATAGTTGGAAATATCCTTCATTGGAGGAGCTCGTTTTTCGAGCTCCATTTCCTAAAACAATCATTGGCCTGACCAAATGTCGAATCGAAATTGACAAGAAAAGAAAAAAAAAGATAGCGAAAGTGTGGATGAGTTGAAAAGAAACTAATCGATATTGGCAACGTTTCCAGACACACCTCTTCGGTGAAAATATCCAAAAAAAATAAGGCGAGAAATTTTCTATTTGCCCCGCTTTAATACACGAGTGAGTGTGACCAAGAAGGGAGCCCTTAATTCCCATCTGTGGACTGTTATAAGAGTCAATGAAGAGCCGATTTGTTGGCATATCAACTCGTTCGAGTGCATTTTATCAGCCAAGGAACGTTACTTTGCTTCAGCAGCTCAAGATTACTGGCGGATCGAGACCTTTTCCACAACGGCAAAGTGAAGCCAAATAGCGTAAGAGATGCTTTTTGATAGACGACTTAAAGTAATGATGTTGGCGATTTCGGCGATGAAAGTAGTTTACCTTTTTTTTTCTTCTTCTCCCTTTAGCCACTTAAAAATAGGCTTTCAGTTTGGCATCCCGAGTACTTTAATACAATTGGCAACTCACGAGTGAAACTAAATTTCATTGATGCCAAGCTTAATTCAACATCTAGGATATATAAAAACGAAATAGAGGAGACAAGCGACCAAATATCGAACTTCCGAGGCAACAAAGTAGGCGAAATAACACGAAGAAAAGGACAAGGACCAAACTTTGCTCTTGAATTGCGGTGGCGGGGAATGCAGGCTCTGAAAAAAATTGTTTTAAAACTATGTTGAAAGGTACAGTGTAGAAGAATTTCAGCAACTCTGTCATCCTATAGGCTACATGTAAAAATAGAAAATACATGCTGCAAAAGTTTCCATAAACTTTTTAAAATATTTTGTTTTTTCTTCTATTCTTCTATTCTTTACCCTACAATAAGTAGGCTAACATAGTAGGCTACCATTTGGCAGGGGGATCAAAAAACATGCATTCTTAACATTCATGAACATCATGAAGATTTAGATTCTTTTGTTCACATCACTATAATTACTCTGTATATGCAATTGTACAGTGTATTTATAATTTATCTAGATTTACGCAATACTAATACCAGTGTGGTCACTCCACGCATTCCTCAGGTCCATCTTCGCAGCGCCAACTTTGCGACTAACGGCGGCTAAATAGAAATTTCGCATTAAGCCACGCCCATATATGGCGTGGGCCATATTTGGCGTGGCTAAGTGGGTCCATTTTTGGGCAAATTTTGCGAACATCTTTTTTGAATGGCCCCAGAACTTCCTGTGAGTATATATGTGGAACAGACGACGAATGGTAGGCAGCGTCTGCTTTCTCAAAATGCATTTATCGCTATCACTTCTTTCAAACGGATTGCTATATACACTTGTACTTAGCCAATTGGGCAGTTTTGTATGTGTAACCCTGTGGGTATATTTTCCTATGTCAAGCGAGTGACAGGTTGCCTACGATACGATCATATCGCGTCGTATGGTTGTGCTTTATTATACTTAGCTGCCACTGCATCCAGTCAGGCGCTGCAGACGTTTTTATTTTACAACACCGGAACATCAAAGGTGCCGACACATAGTGACCATACTGGTATTGCTGTGATGCACGTCAGCTAAAATCTTCAGGTATTCTCAACTTTTTTTTTTAAAATGCCGAAATGATTTACATAAATGTAAAGTAGAATTTAAAATGCGTATTACAAAAAGTACAAACATTTACAGCAAAACCATTAGTTTACCATTAATGTTAGGAGTGTTCCCATTTAGAAAATACTCAAAAAATTATATATTACTTGCTAAATGTCCAATATTCCATGTAGAATTCGACAAAAATACGTTGTTAAGCTTATTAGGGGATATCAAAGCCGCCATCTTGCAATACTCCAGAAATCTTACTGAGCATTATGATATGACCTTAAACAAGTATTTAAAACCAGGAAAGTAAGAAAATATAATGGTATTCGAGTTATACTCACCTAGTATTTAATTCATAACAAACATATTTCAATGTTTATGATGAATAAAAAAAATTATCAAACGTGTACTTGATCTTTATTTTTGGAGTTTCATAATCTCCTAATTTCTAAGATCCAATTTTAAGATATTAAAAACTTTTAAACAGTTAAAGTCGTGTTCTGATAAATGTATTTAAAGTTTTAAAAAAGGAATGTATTTTAATTTAAATTGACACGTGGGAATTTTTTAAAAAAATATGAAATTACATTAAAATTAATTTTTAAACCAAATTATCTTCGAATACATCCCCATAGAGAATGTAGCGGAATGCACCACCAAAACATTTTTCAGACGAATCTACAGTACGATAATATCAATTTTAACTGAATTCATACTTTCATTTAATGAATCATGGAAAACAAATACACACAGTATATGCAGCATCTAATTTCAAGATAAAATTTTCATTGAAACATTCAACTCATAAAATAACATTGTTTCAGACATCTTGACTTAAGAAACATTTTCATTTACAATATACCCAGCATGTCGCTGCTTCGCAGCATGTCCAAATGCCAATATTATTTTTTAATCAAAACTTGCACAATTTTCTAAAAGTTATCAAACCAGTACACTGCAACTACACTAATTCAGAATTTAGTTTCGAGTATGAAAAAAAACAGTTCGTCGTTAGTGAAACGGCTCTGGTATTTTTGCAATTAATTAGCCTCATGTGGTAAGAGAGCATCTCGTCTTAGGGCCACTAGCCATTGATTCATTGCTCCAAAGAGATGCGGGTCTGGTGCAATAAGTGCTTTGGGTCAGCCCTTTGTCAGTCGTAAATACACCAAATGCCCTCATGGACAATCATATTTCTTGGTCAGCTTTGAACCTCCCTTAACCCTGAGGCAAATCCTTCGTTTAAGTTTTTTTTTCATTTAAGAGGAGATCCGCCAGACATGAATCAAATTGGAAGGATCTAAACAGCTGTGCGAACCCATAGTTGTTTACAGCTTAAGATGACTCGTATGGTGCTGCCACCTAGAAGGCGTCTTACGCCTTTGAAAACAGGCTCGATAAATACAATCATTTTTGATGGTTCGACCGAAAAAAAAAATGCAATATTCATTATTATTATAAAGTTGAAAATGAGATGCATTGATTACAAAGTTACAGAGTTGGTTGACAGATTCATGGAATCATAAATAGAAAATTTATTATCATGGCGTTTAGTGATAATAAACTTAGAAGGCGAGGGATTGTAATGGATTTAAAGTACTTACATTACACGATGGAATTGCTAGCTTCTCTGCTTATAAGCTTATGTATTGCAATACAAAGTGATAGCACTTTGTCTAACGAGTGGACGAAAGAGGAACAAATACAGGAAGTGCATGTCAAGAGTCTTTAAATAATCATAACGTGTTTTCCAGCATATTAAATTAAAACAATAAACAACAGGCACGGATGGACATCATACAAGAAAATTTTTAGTGAACATTCCCTTTCTTATGAAACTCATCATAATCTGTGGCAAACCATATAATCACCAATATTCAGATAATTTTTGGCAGCTCTATAACTTTGTATATATAGTGTTTATAAGTTTTCTAGATCATCTAAACTCTTCAGGTATTCTCAACCATTATTTTTTAAAAAATTGCCAAAATGATTCACACAATGTACAGTAAGAAATTATCATACATCGTCAGAAGGACTGTTTATCATTTTAAAACTTAATAATGTGTATTATAAAAAGTAAAACATGTGCAGCAACATAGGATACCAATTACAAATCAAACCATATAAGTATTCCTATTAAGAAAAATATCAATAAATTATATATGTATACATGTACTAGTTGATAAATAATCAATATTGAATGTAGAATTTTGCACAAAAAATGATAATTTTTGCTCCATTCTTCCAGTAGTTAAAGATTCAGAATAAAATTACGAGACTTCAATATTCCACAACCATAATTTTAATTTC